>PITB01024180.1:0-24584 GCA_004024585.1 Paradoxurus hermaphroditus | reverse complement strand
GTAGTTTCCTTGAAAAAAATTCTGTTTATTATAAATATATAATTCATTGTAATGTGTCCTGCATAAATAATGTGTCCTGCATAAATTTTAACTTTTGGGGATTTACTGATTTTTCTTTGAAATATACAAATGCTATTTTCTGGAACCTCATTTTTTGAGTTATAGCTTTACTGAATATAGAGTTCCAATTGAAAGCACTTTCCTCTGAATAATGTAACAATAATGAACCATTATTTTTTAAATAGTCATTGGAACTTTTTAGAGGCTGCAGTTAGTATCTTTGTTATTCTTTTCTAGGTAATTTATAGTTTCTCAAAACTTTAGTTTTTGGGTTTTTTTCTTCATTCTCACCTAGGTAAGTTCACGTATGGATTTATTTTATCAATCCATTTCCATTCTCAGCATATTATTTTAATTTGAAGTTTTATGTAATCCTTCAAACTGGAAAGTTCTCACCTGTTTAAGTATTGATGCTCTGCTTTTTCTTCTTCATTCTTCTGGAACTTACATTAGATATAAGTAAATCTATTGAATCTGTCCCCTATGTGTCTCTATTATTATTGTTAATGAAATATAATTCATGTATCATAAAGACACCCTATTAAGGTCTATAATACTTTTTAGTATATTCCCAAAGTTGTGCAACTATCACTGCTGTCTCATTCTAGAACATTTTTATCACCCTCAAAAGAAATCATGTACTCGTTAGCAGTCACTTCCCATTCCTCACTCCCTCAACCCCTAGAAACCACAAATTTACTATCTCTATATATTTGCTTACTTTAGATAATTCATATAACTAGAATCATACAATAGGTGGTTTTTTTGTCTAGCTTCTTTTACTTAGCATAATGTTTTCAAGGTTCATCCGTGTTGTAGTATGAATCAGTACTTCATTATTTTTTATGGTGGAATAATATTGTATGTATATACCATATTTTGTTTATTCATATGGACATTTGAGTTGTGTATACTTTATAGGTATTATGAATAATACCTCTGCAAACATTTGTGTATATGATTTTGTGTCAACATATATTTTTAGTTCTCTTGCATGTACACTTAGGAATAGAATTGCTGGATCATTTGGTATCTTCATATTTAAGTTTTTGAGAAACTGCCAAACTTTTATGAAGAGGCTGTACTATTTTACATTCCCACCAGCAATGCATGAGGGTTCCAGTTTCTCCACATCCTAGATAATAGTTTTTATTGTTTATCTTTTTTTATTCACAGCCATCCTAGTGGATGTGATGATACAACACATTGTAGTTTTATTTGCATTTTCCTTTTTTTTTTAATAGAGAGAGGGCACAAGTCAGGGGTAGAGAGAGGGAATCCCACAAGGGGTAGAGAGAGAGAGAGAGAAGTGGGGCTCACCTGAAGTAGGGCTCATGTTCACCTGAAATGGGGCAGAACTCCCCCAAAGTGGGACACCAGATGTAAGACTAGAAATCACGAACCATGAGATCATGACCTGATCCAAAGTCAGATGCTTAAGTACTGAGCCAATGACTATGATGTTGAATATCTTTTCATGTACCTTTGATCATTTGTGTATCTTCATTGGAGAAATGTTTATTCAAGTCTTTTCCTCATTTTCAAATTGGATTCAGTTTTATTGTTGAGTTGTAAAAGTTTTTTTATTCTTTGGATGCTAGACCCTTGTCAGTTATATGATTTGCAAATATTTTCTGCCATCCTGTTAGTTATCTTTTAACTTTCTTGATGATGTTTTTTGAAGCACAAAAGTTTTTAATTTTGATGAATTCCAACTTATTTAGTTTATTTTTTGATTTCTCATGCCTAAGAAACCAATGTATTATAAAGGGTGTGAAGATTTACATCAATATTGCCTTCCAAGAATTTCATAGTTTTAGATCTTACATTTAGACCTTTGATATATTTTGAGTGTTTTTATATATGGTGTGACTTTAGGAGTACAGTTTTCTCATTCATATAGATATTCAGTTTTCCCAGCATTGACAAGACTATTCTTTTCCTCCACCGAATTGTCTTGGTACTCTTATTGCAGTCAGTTGACTATAAATATATTTATTAGTGGTGGTAGAGGCTGCTTTTCCCAGCCTATGTTCATGCTCCAGAAGCCCTGCAGTAGTCCTCTAACTCACTCAGTGGCCCTGGGTCTGGTCTCTGGTGTGTTTGGGCCACCAAATTAGGTAATAAATTCAGACCACCAGCATCTCTGTCAAGCTCAATGCTCAAAAGCTGGCACTGTCAGCCTTTGTTCTCTCTGTTTTCATTTACTTTATATTAATGCATACTTTGTTAGCTAGTATTTGTTTTGATTGACTAAAAATATTGTCTATGTATCTATGTATCTATCTGTCTAATTCTCTGTGTATGGGGTATGTTGTTGTCTTTTGTGTGCCTATTTTTGCATCTTGACCAGAAATACATAATATTTATAAATAATCCACAGGTTTTGTGTCAGGTACCTATTGTCAGAATAATGCTGTGAAACAACTACAAGTCCTCAGTTGCTTATAATTATAGCACTTACTGCTCACAGTCCAGGGATGGTTGGCTAGAAAGTTCTGCTGATTTTGGCTAGATTTATTTGATGATCTGGAAATTGGCTGGCTGTTGGATAATTTAGGGTAGCCTCAGATAGGATCACTGGGACTTTCAACCTCCAGTTAGCTAGCTCAGGCATTTTCTCATGGGGATGGGGAAACAAAGAGAGAAGCGGAAGCACTATATCAATTGTCTGCTATTTCTGCTAAGATAACTTTGGTTAAAATAAGTTGCATGTTAGAGTCTGTGCTGCTTATGTTGGGAGGGCAGTGAAATAGCATGGAAAGGGCAAGGGTATGGATGGATATGTGAAAAACTGGGAACATTTTGCCATAAATATACCACAGGAGTTTAAAAGGTGTGTGTTCTATAAGTCCACAAAATAAAGGAAAAGGAAGAAAAGTGAAGAGGATAAGAGAAGTCATTGGTAAGAAATAGAGAACATTTTGCTGGATAATATTAATAACTCATTGTAGCTACTTAATGAACACATTGAAGTTCACTATATTGCTCTGTATACTTTTATGTATGTTTGATAAATTCTTCATAATATAAAATAAAATAAGGTATATTCTATGTTTGTTGTCTATAAAAGTCTTTATTTAGGTTCATATATTAAAGCTGTTTTATTCAAATCTTACATATTCATAGTTATGTATCTCTATAGCTACTTCATTTTTTTTAAATAGCTATACTAACTCTCCCAGTATAATTGTGGCCCTTTCATGGGCTTTCCCAAGAAAACAGTTTTGGAGCATATTTGAGAAAGTTAAAGGTAATGTACAGCACCACCCTGCCTTTGCCCCAACCCTTTCATAGATCTAAGGGTATGTGTTTAACAGATCTGTCCTGAAATTGTGAATATATTTAGAAACTGGATATAATTGATCATTTTTATTTGGAGATAGTAAGACAAGAAGCTTGTCTAAGTTCTCCAGGCCAGCTGAGCACTAGGGATGAGTGGCAGGACTAGGAATGAGATACCCATGTCCATTTCTGAATTTTGGCTTATGGAGAGGTTCCTTTTAGTTCCTGTGACCCCTGGTATATTGACGTTGGGGTTAGCCACTGGGGCTGTCTTGGTGATAAATTGGCTCAATAATTAGATACATTCCCAGAAGGGAATATGTAGTTAATGGTTCACATGGGCTCTAGGGAAGGTGGCTATCCCTCTGAGGGTCCTTTGTGCCCAGGAGCAGAAAGGGACCTACCTCACTGACTGGGTAAACATTTGTATCTCTGTTTTCATTTACTCCCTATGTGTAATTTTTAAAATTGAAAATATTTTTTCATTATGTATACACATACATACACATACATTGGAAACTGTAATGATTTTTCTTTTGATAACAGTTGTGTGTCAAAGATCTCCTATGATAAAACATCAGATTATCAGAGTATTTTGAAACTATCATATCATTACCTTTATGCATGAAGTGGAAGTAATAAAACAGTAGAGATAGGTAACAATTATCTGTTGCTATGCTCTGAAACTGTCTCGCCATTCCCTTTCATTATTTCCACCTTTTGATACCACTTAACAGGTTGACCTCTGACTCTTGAAGAGCTCTTTGTTTTCCCTCCTAATATCATGTTGGAATTTGAAAGAACAGTGGGCCTTTTGGTTCTCGGCATTCCACTGGGACCCTTCCAACTCCAGCTCATTAGAAACACCCCCGAGTCTGAGAACTAACTATGATGTCATATGTCATAGCAATGAAGTAATTGTGGCAGGCCAAGGCAAAGAACAATTTTATTTTTGCTGCTTTGAGAAATTTCTCATATTGTTTCAAATGTAACCCCCCCCCCATTTCAAGTAAAAATTATTACATGTAGATTCTCAGGGTCAAAAGAACAAGTGGAAACTTGTTAGATAGAGTCAGTCTTGAATTAGTTGAGGAGATGTTGGTGTATATGACCACCTTTCCTTGGTTTGGCTCAGGCTTTCTATCCCTTTCAGGTGTGTCTAATAGTAATGTGTGTGTCTGATAGGATGTATATGAGAAGACTGTAGGGAGTTGTGTGGGAGGCTCTGTTGTCTTATGAGGTCAAGGAGGTAAATCTTTTTATCTTTTATATGAACACTGTTTCCTTTTTAGAGGACAGTCTTGAATGGAAAATTGCTAATCTGGAATACATATACTTCTGTAATTTTGTATAAAACAAATTTTCCATTAGAAATATTTTCTATATTCCATTTTTTGAGGAAAGCAACTTAAACATTTTTTTTACTCTACAGTTTCCCTTATCTCCCAATATATTTTTCAGTGTATGATTGAAAATTAATGAGTTCCATTTTCTACACACCACTGATTTTAGATGCAATGCTTTATATATCTTAATTAATTCTCTCAAACAATGATATTGGCCAGTCCTTTCATACTGTAATGAAGACACTTTTTTATAGCTCTGCTCAGAATACATGAGACCCACTCTTCTCTAATCACAATCTAAATGCTGCAGTCAGATGATATAAAGAAAGGTAAAGAAAGTTACAACATCCAGTAAGGAGAATACCAACAAAAGCCTTTTTTTTTAAATCTCCTTTTTAATGTTTTCCTGACATTAGGGTTCATGATGATTCGTGAAATGTTATTTGTTATTCTTTTTTCCAAAAAAGCATCCATTGCTTTCATATTTTCACAGGGGATTTGTTGCACAAATGTTCAGAACTGTTCCTCAAATAATAGTTTTATGTACTATTGTAAATGCATTAAAAAGGTGTACATAAAGAATACATGAAAAAAAACATAAATATTTACCTAGCCCATGAATATATAATGGGAGTGACACTTCCATTCTTACTCACCAAGTTTCCGAATTTCAAAGTAAACTTTGACTCTTTTTTTATACTCATATGCAATGAACTATTAATTCCTTCCAAGAAGCAGTATATTAGCCAGGTTTTGCTGCAGAAGTACCATATAACAGACAACTTAAGATTCTCAGCAGCTCACACTAACAAACATGTATTTCCTCCTCCTAGATTTGGGATAGATTGGAGATATAAACAAAAATGAAATAAAAACAAAACAAAACTGGTTTTTTGTGCAAAAGTTGATGATACCAAAGAAGAAATTCAAACTCATATAAACAAATCAGACAAAATAAGATCAGACTAAGACCACTTGGTATGCCATCCTAGCTATATCGCTCTCTCTGGAGTTGCCTTACTAATGCTTCTCAAAAACTGTTTCCTCCATCCTCTTGTTTGTCAAATCCTAGGCTTAAAGCCTGGTGCAAAAATCACATCTAAACTAAAACTCAATATCTTCACTATTGTCTTTCTCTTTTACACCTCAGTGTCTACTAAATCAGTTGTTCCCCTTAACCTTGTCAGTACATTTATATCACAACCAAACTTCAGAATGATCTTCACCTCCTTCATGTTTTTTTTATTCCTTTAACTCAACAATGAATAGAATTATCTTCATTATTTTCCACACATGGTTCCCTTCCCAGACTCATTTAAAAAATATCAAAACTCAGTTCCCCTTCCCCAGCCAGTTAAGTTCAGTATAGGTGATTTTTATCTCTTTTCTAATTTACTTCTCACATTAGGTATTTCTTAGACTAATTAAATTGTTCCCTAACTGTTCCTTGTTTCCAATCTCCTCTAATGTTAAGTCTGTTATACCCCTGTTGTAAGAGTTCCCATAGGAGTCAAATTCCTTGTGGAATTTTTCTAGTCCACATAGAGAGGAATTCCTTGGTTTTTATTTAAAGCTTCTTAAAACTCTCCTTCTATCTGAAATTCAGAACCATTTATAACCTCATTGGATACCAAGTTAAAAATTGTCTCTATCATGCACTGCATCACAATAATCCAGACATGTAAAAAGTTTGAGAGAAAGTAGAATGCTTATCATGTTCTTGTGAACATGCTATGTAGGACTTGGATGAAAATCTTTTTATTTTAATGTTTATATGTTTGTTTTAATAGTTATGAATTATTTTAATATATTCACAAAAAAGTGACTAGTCCATTAGTTCTAGTTGCTTAGATAACATTGCCTAAAAGGGAGTTTATGTAGAAGCAATGTTAGGTGTGAATAAATTTAAAGAAAAATATTAAATTAATAAGGATAATCATATATCCAAAGATTGAGAAAATGATATGGAAAATGGTCTAGTAGTGGCTGTGTGAGAACAGGAATGGAAAAAAATAGGAGATAAATTTTAAAGGACAAATTGGAACATATCTTATGTAGAAATGGAGTACTTTTATATCAGACTGATTTTAGTCTGTTTTCTCCTTGCAGAGGTGCATCACAAGCTCGTTACCAAAAGGGGTAAATGTATCAGTAAGGTTTTGTTGACTGATATAAACCAAAAATCTTTTAGTGTCTTTAAAAAAATCAATTAGCTATTACTTAGCTTCTGATTCTGAGGATCAGTATTTTGGGCTGGGTTCTGCTGGATGGTTCTTCTGGCTTTGACTGGGCTTGCTTATTTATCTGTGATCATCTGTTGGTTTGGCTGGGGACAGAGAGGTCTAAGATAGCATCAGCTGGGTAAGTTTCCCTCTGCTCTCCCTGGTCCCTTATCTTCCAGCAGGGCAGTGTGGCTTTATTCAGTTGGAGAGTAAAGGATTTCCAAATAGAGAGTGGAAGCAAGTAAGGATTCCTAATACCCAGGTTTAGCTTTTACACACAGATGTTTTTGCTTCATGTATTTACTTTATTTTTTATTTTTTTGCCAAAGCAAGTCAGAAGTATTCACTATACAAAGGACGGGAAAATAGCCTTTCCCTCCTTTTTTTTCTGCCAGATTTATTGGGGTATAATTAACAAACAAATATGTTCTTAAAGGGTACAGTGTGATGATTTGATATACAGACACATTGTGAAATGATTACCACAATCAATTTTATTAACACAGTAGCTCTTCACATATTTACATTTTTTTGGTGTGTGATGAGAACACCTAAGTTTTATTTTCTTAGTAAGTTTGAAATATATAATACCATGTTACTAATGATAGTAACCATACTATACATTAGATCCTCAGAACTTATTCATGTTATAAATGAAGGCTTGTGTCTTTTGACCAGCATCTTCCTAACCCCCATTCCACCCTGCCTCCGTCTTTGATAACGACTGTTGTACTGTGTTTCTAGCATTCAACAATTTTTTTTAAGATTCCACATATAAAGGAGATCATATATTTGTTTTTATCCAGATTATTTTACTTAGCATAATATTCTCTAGATTCATCTATGTTTTTTGCAAATGGCAGAAATAATATTCCATCTTGTTTATATACATATCACATTTTCTTTATCCATTTATCCATTTACAGACGTTTTGGTTATTTTCATATCTTTCCTATTTTGAATAATGTTACAGTGAACATGGGAGCTTAGATAACTCTTCAAGATACTGATTTCATTTCTTTCCAGATACATATCCAGAAGTGGGATTGCTGGATCATATAGTATTTCTTTTTTATTTATTTTTTTATTTTTTGAGGAAGCTCCATGCTGTTTTTCCATAGTGGCCATACCAGTGTTCATTCCCACCAACATTGCCCGAGGGTTCCCTTTTCTCCACATCCTCTTCAATACTTGCTATCTCATCTTTTTGCCAAAAGCTATCTAATAGGTATGAGTCTCATTGTGCTTTCTATATGCAGTTCCCTAATGATTAGTAATGTGGAGCACTGCTTCATGCACCTGTTGAGCTTTTGTATTTCTTCCTTGGAAAAGTATTTATTCAGGTCTTTTAAAATCCAATTTTAAAATTTAACCCCTGTTATTATCAGATATATGGTTTCCAAAAAGTTTCTCCCATTCTGTGGGTTCCCTTTTTCTTTTGTTGATTATTTTCTTTGCTGTGCAGAGACTCTTAGTTTAATGTAGTCCCACTTGTTTATTTTTTGCTATCCTTTCCCTCTTGATGGCTACAAAGTCACCATTTTAAAGGCTGTGGGTATAACAAAGAGTGAAGGATTATATTCAAACACAACATATAACTAGTTCTATAATTTAGGATTCATTCATTAAAAACTGAAATGCTAAACAGACTATAGAATTAATTGGGGTCCAGTGGGATCCAAAGCATGTTGACCATTGAGGAAGCTAACATTAAATATGTGAAGGAAAACTAACGTGAGGCTGAACTGGGGAAGTAGAGGTATAAAGGATGTTTGAGGTATTGTAAAAGGAGAGTCCCAAGATTTGCCATGATGGTATCATAACATAGTGTATGATGTGGTGAAAGGTAAGGATATAAGTTGTGTTCTGATCAACTATGGGATGATGATACTGTTAAGAGACAGGAGGAAATTAGGCTTGTCGAGATTAGTGGTGGATGGAAAAGTTGAGATGCTGATGTGTTATCTATGTGACTGTGTCCAGAAGGAAATTTGGCTCTGGAGCTCAGTAGTGAAGTCAAGAATAAAGATGTAAATTTGAGAATCATTCACATTTTAGTAAGAAGTTGAATGCATGGGAGTGGATATAGTGCTCTCCTGTATGGCTAAGGGCATCAATATCTTGGCATACCTGTAGCCAATATGTGACATGATAATGGGCCTAAGCCTACCAGTTGGGAAATTAAGGATTAAGTAAAACTGCGCAGAGTAGCTGAACTAAGTTAAAAACGTGATTAAAAGTCAGTTCTGCTTGATTCTAGAGTTCAGATTCTTTCTACTACTTCAAGCAGTAATTTTTGCCTGGGTTTTAGGATTAGGATTTTATGGGGCTGGTTTATCATTTGAAAGATATCTTGAGACTGTTGGCTAAATATATATGACTACTTTTTTTTTAATTCCTAAAGTTGGTTCAATATTATGGGATAAGGAAATGGTACCAGAAGAGGATGGCCATCCATGAATCATATACTTCTGTCTCAGCTTTTAACACTTACTGCATTTTGTTTTGTCCTTGTAGGTGTGTAGAGAAAGTATACTTATTCTTTTTATACTCACTTACTTTTTAGAGAATAGTCCACAATTCAGTAGAACATAGGAGCATGGAATTAGACACTCCTGGAATAGAAATTTAAATATACTTTTTATTTGTGTGATTTGGAGCAAGTGGTATAACTTCTCTGACTTTCATTTATAAAATCATAGTAAGAATATACACCTCATACAGTTTCCATGAGAATTAAATAGTAGTAGTGGTTATAAAAAACTTAGCTCCTAGCTTACAGATACATTACTATGGTAGCAATGGTTATGATGGAGTTGGTGATTATAGAGGTTGTGACAGTGGTGGTGGAGGTGATGGGTACAGTGAAGGTGGTTTTAATGCTGGTGTATGATGCATACAGTTATCAGTGGTAGTGATGATGGTAGAGGTGGTAAGTAATGGGAATGAAGATGGTGATGGAGAACCTGCTGGAGGAAGTAGTTGTGGAGGTGATGGTATTGGTAGTAGAAGTAGAGGTGTCCCTGGAGTTGGTAAAATTGTAATGGACATAGTAGGAGGTGGTGATGGTGGTGGTGGTTGAGGTAGTAGAGTTGGTTTGGGGGAAATTAGGAGAAGTAAAGGAGGTATCAATGTGGAGGAGAATGTGAAGGGGAGAGGTGGTGATGAAAGTGGAGGTGGACATATTGGTGATGGAGATAGTAAAAAAGGAAGAGGTGGTGCTGGGTGGTTGAGTTAGTAGTGATGGTGGTGGTGGTATTGATGGAAACAGAGATGGTGGTGGTAGTGGTATTGATAGAGATGGAGGGAAGGTGAAAGTGGTGATGGTGAAGGTGGTGATTATAAGGATGGAAATTATGGTAAAAATGAATTGAGGGATGATAGTGGAGCTGTTAGAGCTGCTGCTGGTAATAGTAGAGGTGGAAGTGAAGGTGGTGGTAGGGGTACAGGTGGTGACAGTGAAGATGGAAGGGGTAGTGGAAGTGACAGTGGAAGAGATAGTGACAGTGATGGTGGAGGTGGTGGTGGTGGCGGAGGTGGTGGTGGTTGGGTAGGTGGTGGTGAGAGTTGAGAAGGTAGATGTGGCAAAGCAGTATGGGAATGTCTGTAGTGAGCAAGATAGCTGGAACACATGGTTAATCTTTTACCCTAAGAAATGGAAAATAAAAGATGGACAGCCATGGTGTTCCCGTAGGACAACTTTGGTATAACCAAGAGATTTAGTTGATATTGGGTAAAAATAATGGTACAACTTCCCCATTTAAATATTAAAAATTGATATTATCTGAGAATCAAGTCTAAGTTCTTTCATTTCCATGATCTGTTGCCACCCTCTGTGTTTAATTTTCTTTCCTTTAAATCCACTGTTGGTTGGACAGTTTTGTATGTATTTGTGAACTTGTACTCAAAGGTTATGATACAGTCAAATCCCTCTTGTAGCTGCTTGTCTGCTTACCTGTCTCTCAGTGGGGTAAGATGATTGATTAACTACCAATGTGATCATTTTCTGGAAATTTCATCATCATCATGGTGTGCCAGCTTAACCCTGTGTAGATACAGACCATACGATACATTCTGTCATTTCTTTCCTTGTATATAAACCCACGAGAAATGCAGCCTTACCACTCTGTGTTCTTGTCTTTCAGTCTTCATATTTAGTTTTTCCCTTTTTTTCTTAAAGCTGTTGCCTCCTTGGCTATCTGAGGATTGCTAGGATAGTGATAAATTCTACCCATTTAAGCCACATTTCCTCCATCACATTCTAAATAGCAGTTATTGGACTGCACCAGCCAGTTACAGGGTACATTGCCGACATCAGAAGAACCCACTCATTTCTGGCACTCTCCTTCCTTTGCCAGTTCAGAAGGCCATGGCCCTGTAGCCCAGCCCCCACAAGCCTGCATTAATTCTAGGGACCTGCTAGACTTTACATCATTTCATCCAAGCATTGTTTGTGCTTGCCTTACGCATTGGCAGTTTTGAGAATTTCCAACATTGCTGATCCATCTCACATAGCCACAAAACAAACTGAGACCTGTGGTGTCTCTCTGGTGTGTGGATGACTCTGGAAAACATTTGGGTACTAAACTGTGGGAAGTATGCCTGTCAGGCCCTAGGACCTTTTGGGAAGTGCCTGCTTTGTCCCAATCAAAAGTGTTTTTTGTTCTGTTCACAAACTTGCTGAAGCTCTTCTTTCATCAGTTAAACTTTGTTAAACAGTATTGCACTTACTAATCCTCTGTCTGACAACTCCTGGCCAACAGAATTACAAGTTCAAACTATGGAAACAAAATGCATTTTAATTATTATACTCCTAAGACGTTTTCAATAAAAAAGACTGCATCTACTTTGCCAAGTGAGTGTTGTGACTTTCCTGAGGTTTGGTTACTAGTTAGCATCCTTCCAGTGAAGAAACACACTGTCTTCTAGTCCTCTTGTGGGCATTCTTTACCTCCAATGGAGCCTCCTCCATTATCATGTTTGGCCTCCAGAGGAGTCAGACTTTCGACGAGCCGAGTATTTCTGTATATTAATAGTGTCTAAGATAATTTGTCCCTGCTATGCTTTGACTACTTCTGTCCTTCCCTTGAGAATAATCATATCAGCTAATACTTATTGAGCATTTACTGTGTACCAGGCACTGGGCTAAATGCTTTACCCAGATTATCACATTTAGCCCTCAAATCATGGCATGAGGTAAGTACTGGTTTTATTTTTCTGGTTTTGTAGATGGGAAACTAAAGCACATGGAAGGTAGGTGACATTCCCAAGGTCACGTAGCTGGTAATTGATAGATCTGGGACTTGAATCTATTTAACTGCTACATCAGACCATCTCCTGAGGTTGGTGACTAAAACACAAGAAAACAGGGAAGCAAAACAATAGTTAACTAGAAGTGAAGGTTTGATTATATGAGTGGAAGGATATCTTTTGGCCTTTCAGCTAAGGAAGCACATTTTTTTTGAGAAATAAAAAAGGATATTCCTTCTGTTTCTAACTTTAAGAAGATTTGTAAAAGACCCGTTCTGAACAGAGTGCCTGACATTGCCACAGTGCTAGACCTGCAGGCAGCCCAGATGACTCTTGTTTTTCCTTATAGGCAGTGACTTTTTGGTTGTCCGATTATGCTATGCTCTTTCTACCCTTAAAGAGTTACAGTCTGTTTTCATGAGGCTTTTCTCTGTTTCATGCCTTGTATGTTTAAACTTGTCCAGTTTGGAGGGGGTAGATATCAGAGAAATTAGTTCCCTTGAACTACTTTAAAGATACCTCTTAGTGAGATACAACAGAAAGGGATTATTGCTATAATCCTTAGCTTGGGGTGGCTGCATGTGAATTGATTTATTTACAAGCACAAATACATGTCTTTACATTAGGTAGTCAAAGGCAGGAGGCTGCATGCTGTGATCTCAGCTAGGTGAAGGGAAGGGAAAGTTGGTGTGGAACAGGCAGGCATTCCTGCATCTAAATTCTTGTTGGATGGATTTGAAAAATGTTTCCTCTCCACTATCCAGGGAATGTATCTGAAATCTATTAGCATTTCTGGCATGGTCTATGACAAACTGGGCAACTGTATTCAATTCAGAGACCCTTTAGATCTTGCAACAGGATACCTGGGAAGCATCTCACAGAACACTGATGCCTTTTAGAGACATTATCAGGGCTGCCTGTGATGCTGAAATCACCATTGGTATTCATGGCAAAAAGAGTGCAGCATTGTCATTGGTCCAGATCACCTTACAGAAAGAGTATTATTTCTCCTTCCATAAGCATCCCCTAGACACTCACACAGGAGAACTTCACCATTTGAGCTGTAGAGAGGAACTTTGAAGTTGGATGACCTCAATAAGCTTGCCTGAACCAGGAAAAGGTGGAGCTATTCTCAAGATAAGAGAGAACATCAAAAGTTTGCGAAGATCAAGACACAAAGAAGCAAACTGAGAACTAGGTTTTATAGTCATTGAAAAATATAGTTTGTCAGTCTAGATGGTTGCTAGAGAGGGTGTACAGTTTGAAACAGCCTCTATGCTGTTTTTATTTTCTTCCCAAAACAGGTTAAAAATGAAAAAAGAAGGAAATCTCAAACAGTGACTGATACGAAGCCACCTGAACTGGGTGTGTGTTTATGGGATGTGGCTCTGGTAGGAAACCATAGTGGGAGGTAATAATTTGATATGAATGTGGCTGCATTTCCATAACTTCAACCCTCATGATAATGGCTATCTTTACTTTTTCCCCCTTGAGAGGCAAGGAGAAGAAGAGGGTGGCCCCCATGCTGTTTCCAAGGTCTTATGACTTTCATGGTCATCTCTCTCATTAGGGAAATGCATTGACAAGGACATTAGAGTGATTTAGCTCCATCTTCTCCACTGCACAGGGACACTGGTGCTTTGAATGAGAATTTTAGAAGGCCTCACTAACTCTAAACCTGTTACCTGGGTAAGGAAGTCAATTTTACCTAAGGTGTTTTTTTGCCTATTGCTCAAATCACACTTCCTAAATAAGCAAAGACACCTTAGCTTATTGCTAGCCTGTGGTTGATGCTATAAGAAAAGTAAGAAAGAATCTGCCTTATGATTCTTGACAGTCTTCTATCCACCACTGCCTTTACCAGAGCTATGCCTGTAGTAGGTGCTTAATAGATATTGCTTCGTTTGATGTTAAAGGGCATGTAAAATTTGGTCCCATAGATATCTGGTTGTACTTTTGGGGAATTTTGTGATGTTTTTACTCCTATACATTCAAAGGGTCCTGTAGAATGTGAGATAATATACTAGGAAAGTACATAATACTTTAGAGAAAAATATCCCTGGCTTTTGGAATTGGAAGAAAAGAATAATGGGTAAAAGGCTTTATGAAACTTAGATGTGGGACTCAGGTAACCTGAGTTTCCCGCTATATGTGACTTTGCTAAAAGAAATTCAGGTGAGAAAATGGAGTATGTTTCTAGATTAGGGAAAAAGCATTAGAGCATGTATATCTTCAATTCTAACTGTGGATGAGACTTCATGTTTTGATTTTAAGTGATAGTAAGGTAAAACAAGGGTCTGGTCTATGCCCAGACCCTTACTACTAAAATGCCAGAGAGTGAAATTTAAATATGTTTGGTGAAAATCAAACTGGTTATCACTTACCATTCTGACAGGCAGTAATGAAGGGGGTAGGTGATTAGAGTTGACAGTCGAAAGGGAAGGGGAACCTAATGAAGGCCTTCAGGATTATTTTTTTCTTCCCTACAGAGATTAGTGTCATTGGAACTCATTTTTTATGGGAGACTGAGCAAATGACAAAAGTGCATGGAGGGTATAGTCTTAAAAGTGAGATTGGAGTCACCTTATAGGGGCTGACAAGATATGTGTTGAGAGGGTTTGGCAAGAAGTGCTTTTGAGTTTACTATTTTTGTACATTACCAGAGAGGTTCACTCTCATGTGTGACCCATGAGTTTAGATGTTTCTTTCCAGTGGGTTTGCAAATAATGTCCCAGTTTAAATAGAAACTCAAATTGTTGAATTAATGTTGAGCACATTCAAGATCCTTAGAAATTCTGAGAAAGAATTTTGAGTGGACCGATCACAAATATTCCAACTATTTCACTAGGAAGCTAAAAACAACCCCAAGAAGCAGCCATTAAGGATGAAAATTATGTCCTTTAGCAAACCCATTTGTTAGCGAATTTTATTTGTCTATGATTTCTTAGATTTATTAGTTCTATTTAGCAGTGTTGTTTTCAAATAGTTTATTCAGTTTGTTGTAAGTAGAAATAAACATTTATTTCTTAGAATTATGATGATTATTCAACCTGGATTCTCTTGGTAGCTCCAAATTTAACTATTATATTCTGGTTTCCCACCGACTATATAAATGTCGCAGATAGTGTCATATTTTTTCATTTGCGCTGTCTCACACGTGTGGAAGAGTCTGAATCTCAGATCTAGAAGCAGCAGGGCAGTAACTTCCCAGACCACAAGTCTCATCGGAGTTTTGGGAGAGCTCAAAGATATGGGTACTCTTCTTAGACCACGTGACCAGAGTGACAGGAAGGAGGTGAGTATGTAGAGGAGAATCAAGCAAATGGTGGGTTAAGTTCAAAATTTCTAAGAGCCATAGAGCCAAAGGGCTCTTTAATTTATCATGTGTTCCCTACTACACAAAGCTGGAGGCTATGCACACACAGGAGAACTGTTCCAATTCAAGACTGTTTCTTAAATGCCAAAGGTTCAATTTGTAAAGAAGCGAGTGGATCAATCACCATATAATTTAGCTAGTATTTACAGAGCATCTACTATATACCAGCCGCTGTTCAGGGCACTCAGATATAGAAAAACAGGCAGACAAAGCCCCATTGTTATGGATTCTATGTTTTGGTTGATTGAAATATACTATAAGTCAATAAATACATGTAATATATAGTGAAGAGTATAATGAAAATAAGTCAAGATAAAGGATTGAGATTGAGGAAAGAGCTATTTTAGGCTGGTTAGGAAGTGCTTTTTCTGGTTAGATGCCATTTGAGCTGAGACCTAATATAGTGAAGAAGGAAGTCATGTGGATTTTTGGGAGAAGAGGGAAAAGGAAGGATAAAAGATATAAGGTGGGGGTGTTGACATATGCCAGGAACAGCAGAGCTGCTACTATGGTTGGGCTGGACTAGGCAAGGAAAAGATGGATAGAGGTTAAGATCCATGAGGTTGTGGGGTCCGGCTGTGTAGGATTCTGTGGTAAGTGATATGGGAAGCCATTGGATGACTAGAACTGGTATTTATGAAAGAGCTGGCTCCAGAGGGAGGGATTCTGAACTTCTAGGCTGGTAAGTTTGAAGTGCCTATTATATCCAACTGAAATAGTGAAGAGGCAATTTATTATGTAAGTCTGGATTTCAGGGAAGAAGTATAGGCTGGGAATGGACCCAACATGAACATAGCAACTAAAACCAAGAGATTGCATGCAACCCAATAAACGATGGAGTAATTTTAAAAAAGGAGATAATTTTTAAATTGAGTTTCTTGATAAGAGCTCTGGGTTAATAATCTATATATGGATTGATACAACTTTGTGTCATAGGCTAAATAGTTTAAAATGTTAGGGGAGTCCCCATCCTTATTCCTTGTGTAATATCCAGCTCTCTTCATCCCCTTACTATGTTCTTTTTAAGGAAGAAAGAGTAGTTAAAGTGATTTTTCTTTAACGCCAGCTATTGATTAGAATACTTTTTAGTATGAGGCAGTGTTACTGTGCTTTAAAAGGCCTATATCCATAGTTCAATCATCTATTCCACTGCCTCTCTTTCAAATGGTTAAATTAAAAAAATATAGTCTTATTCCTTGGAGGTGACTAATTATAATTTCACTTCCTCTATGCTCTTCTCCCATCTGGCAGCCTAGCCATTGCAGATTGACTTAACCTTCAGAAAGGTGGTCTAGGCTAGTCTGGTGATTTTGTAATTTTGATTTTATAGCTTTCCACCCTGGGAAGTGGAGGCTTTCAGCTCCCTTGTCCTAAAGCTGATTGGCTAGCTGGCTTGGCACTTTCTTTGCAAAGTCAGCATTTCTAGATTAAAGGAAATAGAATAGGAACACTCATCTAGATCCTTGTAAAGGAATCTAGGCCCTTGATTCAATTTTTCACTTAGAACCCTGCATTGGGCAGTGTTGACTGCATTTTCATGCACCCCCCCACTTTTAGCAATTGTTCATTGTGTGTTCCTCCCTGTGGCAACCCTCTGAGAGGAGGAGGGATGAAGGATAGGTCCAGAGCCTAAATATGAACAGAATCCTTTCTTTTATAAAGACATTGCAAAAGTGTGGCCTCCTAGATATGATGAAACACCTTAAAGTAATCTGCATTTTGTGGGTGCCTTTGACTCTTCCTCCCTGTCTAGGCTAGTTCCTTCAGGGCAGAGACTGTGTTTTGTTCCCAGATGTATTCCCAGTGACTAACATGATCGCTAGCATATGGGAAGCAAGCACTCAATAAGGTTTGTTGAATGAGGAAAGGAAATAGCGCCCCTGGCATTATCTATTTTCTCTGAAAGAGGGCAGTATCATGTTCTCACAGTGAGCCATTCCTTCCTCCTTTTTCCCATAGCAGGATAATTCACCCACCTCTCCATCAATGATTTTGTTTCCAACTCTCTGGAGGTAACAGAAATTCTGAAGGTCATTTGCTTTGGGCTGGAAATTGGAACAGTCCCATCATGCAGCTTTCCATCTTTTAATGAAATTTTGGAACAGGCTGTATTCCAGTGTGGAATTAGGACTTCCTACTTTGCTGCATAAACCACAAGCAGTGTTTAGTGTGGTCAATTCACTGCCCTAGGACCACCTATGGATTCTGATGGCCGTGTATACTTAATCACGTGTTTCTTTTAGCTAGGAGAATTGGAAGTCCATCTTCCCTCTGCTCAATCAGATTTTATTCTTTCTCTGTGGCCTAACTCTGGTGAACTCCCTAGCGTGACTTTCTTGGAACATGTATGGGGCTTGGAATCCATATCACTCATTTGGCACTAATTTGGCTTCCTTGCATTGTTAGTATATGCTAATGTAGAGGTTCTTAAACTTAAACATTTACCAGAATCACCTGAAGTACCTGTTAAAACAGATTGCTGGGCACCACCCCCAGAGTTTCTGATTCAGTAGGTATGGGGCAGAGCCTGAAAGTTTACATTTTTAACAATTTCTCAGATGATATTGATGCTGATTCTGGGAAAATACTTTGAAAATGACTTGGCCAGTAGTTCTTAGTCCTGGCAGCACATTAGAGTCACCTGGGACAACTTCTAATCTATGCAATGCCTTGGTCCCATTTTAATCAGAATCACTAACCAATTTAATCAGAATTACTGGATGTGGGACTCAAACATTGGTAGGTGTAGAAGAAATCATACTTTTCCTCTCCTGGAATTTCTATAGTTCTATAAATTAGGAACTTCTGCCAACTTGGTAGTAATGGGGACAAAAACATCTCTTGAAATGGTGTATTTTTAAAATGCCAGTGGGCCATATTCCTTTACAACGATTCTCACACTGTGGTCCCTTGAACAGCATCTTCAGCATCACCTGGGCCCCAAACCAGATAGGTATACTCAGTCAGAAACTTGGGACATAGAGCCCAGCAATCTGTATTTCTAGGTGATTCTGAAGCATGCTCAATTTTGAAAACTACAGTCCTATTGGGTAGGTAGGTGGTTTGAAATCAATGATTCTCAACTATAGCTGTGCAGCAGAATCACCTGGGTAGCTTTTAAATATGTATAGGCCCCAGCCTCAGATGTTCTAATTTAATTATCCCTGGTGGGCACCCATAGTTTTCAAAGCACCACAACTGATTCTATAATGCAGTTAGGGTTGTGCAATGACAGACAAGTATTACTTTGTTACTGATTAACCCAACTATTTACAGTGACTGTGGCTTTATTTCCACAGGAACGAATACATCTTCTGGCTGACTAGATATGTTATAAGTGGATATGATGGTCAAAGTTACTGCTACAGACTGAATGTTTGTGTCCCCTCCAAATTCATATGTTGAAATCATATTCCCCAGCATATGGTATTAGGAGATGGAACCTTTTATAGGTGACTAGGTCTTGAGGGCAGAGCCCTCATGAATAGAATTAATACCCTTAAAAAAGAGACTTTGAAGAGTTCCTTTGCCACTTCTGCCATCTGAGATCACAGAGAGATGATGACCTCTGTGAACCTTGAAGTGAGCTCCTACCAGACACGGAATTTGGTGGTGCCGTTATCTTGGACTTTCTAACCTCCAGAACTGCGAGAAATTAATTTTCGTTGCTTATACACCTCCCAGACTATGGCAGTCTGTTATATCTGCTTAAATGGATTAAGACAGACACCATCAACCAAGTTTTTTGAGCGCTTGGGATAAAGTTGTGGGAAGTACATTATGTGGGAAGTACAGTAATAAATACTGAGGGTACAAGTAACATGACACAGTTCTTGAGGATTTAAAGTGTAGAAAGGGAGAGAGGGAGTGTCGTAACTTAATGGCAAAAATGGTCAGAGTTATTCCCTTTCCTGTATCCACACCCCTTTGCAATATGCCTCTATTGCTCTGTATATCAAGAGGTCAAGATATTTCCTGATTCTTGTATCTGAGCTGGCTGTGTGCCTTGACTGGATCAATAGAATATGGTAGAAATGATATTGTGCCAGACCAGGCCTCCAGAAGCCTGGTGCACACCTATGTTCTTTTTTGGACACCTCCCCCCATGCCATTATGAGGACAAAGTCAACTTAGACAGTGGGAGAATGAAAGACCACATAACACAGAGCTGAGTCCCAGCTGAGGCCATCCTAGATCAGCAACCTTAATATTCAGCAACAACAAGGGCACATGAAGGAACCCAGCTGAAAGCAAGAGAGCCAGTCAGCTGATGTTGGCCCAAATTGCTGACTATCACAACCATGAGGCAAATGAATGATTATTGTTCTAAGTCACTAAATTTTGGGCAGTGAAGCAGCAAAGCATAAATGATGCAGACGGTATAAAGTTTATTCAAGTGTTCTTAATCTGAATTGATGAATGTTAACACAAGATAGTGGTTTACTAACAACAAACTATGTGGGAAGAAGAGAGAGTAATATACACTGCTTGAAATTAGCATTAAATCCTTTGGCATATTAGCATGTCAAAATCAAATCCTTTTTAAAAACACACATTAAACTAATATTATTCATAAAAATTATTTTTGTCAGCAATGGACGGTAGGTTTTGTGATTCATAGAGGATGGCGTCCAGGGTCACTTAGGTAGTAGAAAACTTGTAGCACTGAATGGGAGAAAAAAGACTCTAGCATTAGGTAAGGAAACTTAAGAGTTATGTAAAAGGATGGATAACTTGTCCTAAGGGTCGTAATATTTGTTGGGAATGGATATTAAATGAAAGAGTTTCATTAATTTGTCCAGTCTGTTAGTCTTCTAACTATAGGGCATCTCTCCTTATATATTATGGTAGCTGTTGTCTTCATCAATGCATATGTGACATATTTGTTGTTTTTTTTCCCCTGATAGAGTCTGTAGCTCTCTTTTGGTTCTCAAAGGGATCACTGAAGGTCAGTCTCAATCCGCATGTTAGAATCCGTAATCCTAAAAGATTAACAACAAAATTCAAAGTGCCTTTGCAGCATGATAAATATGTAGAATGCAGGCAAGTGCTTTAAGAAAAATGAGTACTTCTTTGGGGCCACTGGTAGAAAAAGAGCTACCATGTGCCAAGTATTTTATGTGTGTCAATGCATTCATTCCTCAAAAAAGCTCTAAAGGGTACTTGCTGGTGATGTAAGCTGGCAGAGTCTGAGGACCCAGGGGTGGGGGAGTTTCCACAGGACCAGCCAAAGGGCCCTTGGCTTCACACAAGATAGAAATCAATTGCAAGCCAAGAGGAAGTGATTGCACTTAATCAAAGATGTAGACTGAATGTAGATACACACAGAATATCCAGGAGACTTGGAAATGAAAGAAGAGTGAGTCTCATCTTTGCTTGGGGTCTGGAGTTTTCTTGAGGTCTGGTGTACGTGTCCTCTCTGGCATCTAGGAACTGGTTAAAACAAAGTGTCCTCCATAAGTCACTTATGCCCCAGAGCCAGGGGTCTTGGCGTCAAGGTGTCTGGAGTCAGTAGTCTTGGAAAACATATATGATGACCTCCCCTCAGATGTTATCTGTTGTAGGGAAGACACCAAAGAAATAATTAACTCCTCGACCTTTACAAGGGGTACATACATTATCTGTACCATAAGGAGTGTGTAGAGCGGGAGTGTAGATTGTAGCAAGAATAGAGGCAGCAAAAAAGCAGTTTTTTATGGGATCCCTTCAGTTTCCCCATCTCAGTGTTTATCTTCACCTTACAAATAAGGACACTAAAGCCGAAGATTATGGGTCTAGTTAATCTGCTATAATACTTTGATTAGAAGCAAAAGAAAGCCCAACTCTGTCAAACAATGCAAGTGATTAGTTTATGTAATTGAAAATGGTGAGATAGTGTAAGATTCAGGTATGGTTTGATCAGGTCCTCAGTTCCTTTGCTTCAATATTCTTTCCATTCAGCCCTTCTCCTTGTATTGGCTTGGTCTTCCAAGTGCCTTATCTTATGGTAGTTGCAGCAGTTCCAGGCTTCTGAATGGTACACTACACTACCCGTAAGAAGAAACAATCAAAAGCTTTGCTAGGCTATCACAAACATAGGTCACTTGTCCACTTCTAAATCAATCACTATGTCTATAAGAAAACCATGTGCTAATTGGCTTAGGCTGGGTCATCTCTATTCCTAAAAGCCTTGATAGTAGGGGGTTTATATTGACTCCTTTTTTTTTTTGTAATTGTAGTTAACATAGAGTGGAATATTGGTTTCAGGAGTAGAATTCAGTGATTCATCACTTATATACAACATCCAGTGCCCATCACAAGTGCCCTCCTGAATACTCATCACCCATCTAGCCTATCTCCCACCCACCTCCCTCTGTCAGCCCTCAGTTTGTTCTCTATCTGTAGGAATCTCTTGTGATTTGTGTATCTCTCTTCTCTCCCCTGCCCATATGCTTTGTCTCTTAAACTCCACATATGAATGAAATCATATGGTATTTCTCTGATAGACTTATTTTGCTTAGCATAATACATTCTATCTCCATTCATGTCATTGCAAATGGAAAGATTTCATTTTTTTGTTTGCTTTATTTTATTTTTTATATTTTAATTAATTTATTTTTCAATTTACATCCGAGTTAGTTACCATATAGTGCAACAATGTTTTCAAGAGTAGATCCTTAATGCCCTTTACCCATTTAGCCCATCCCCCTCCCCCAATCCCTCCAGCAAGACTCTGTTGGTTCTCTATATTTAAGAGTCTTTCATGCTTTGTCCCCCTCCCTGTTTTTATATTATTTTTGCTTCCTTTCCCTTGCATTCATCTGTTTTGTATCTTAAAGTCTCATATGAGTGAAGTCATATGATATTTATCTTTCTTCTGATTGACTAATTTCACTTAGCATAATACCCTCTAGTTCCATCCACATAGTTGCAAATGGCAGGGCTCAATTCTTTTTGATTGCCAAGTAATACTCCATTGTATGTGTATATATATATAACATATATATGTATATGTATATATACATATAACATATCTTCTTTATCCATTCATCCATTGATGGACATTTGGGCTCTTTCCATACTTTGGTTATTGTGGATAGTGCTGCTATAAACATTGGGGTGCATGTTCCCCTTCAAAACAGATTGCTTTATTATTTTAAAGTTTATTTATTTTTAAAGAGAGAGAAAGAGCACGGGTAAGAGACTGAGAGAGAGGGAGAGAGTGGGAGAGAAAATCTCAAGCAGCCCTCATGTCAACATGATCATGACCTGAGCTGAAATCAAGATTTGGATGTTTAACCAACTGAGCCACTCAGGTGCCCCATCTTTTTGTTAACAGTTTTTAAATGGTCAAGGATCATCTCTTGGACAATGGTCAAGACCATCCCCATCCAAAGCCCTTAGCTCTCACACAAATGGCAGAGGTAAGAAATAGGAAGCCAGTAATAGCCACCTTGGCTGGTAAGTGGTGGGGACAGCATTTTAGCTATCTTTTTCTCCATGTCCAGCCCCATGTTCTTTCTCTCAAGACTGTCCTGTCTTTATCTGGGAAGTAAGACTTAACTGGGCCTTCAGGGTTGGGCATAGGGAGGTGATCTTAAAATGTTCACGAACTTGTAAAAGCTTTTGAGGTCTGGGAATGAAAAGCATAATTGTGTGTGAACTCTTAGAGTTAACAGTAAGGGTTTTGCCTTACTCCACTGGTAGAGTTATTAGAGGACTAGCAGTCATTTGTTCTACTATCCTGACAATTCAGGGAATTTTCATCAGCAGTGATTTTTGTAAAGGAGGGGTTAAAATGACTTCTTAGCTGTTGACGGTCCATCTCTAATAGTGCATGTTAGCAGAAGGAAGACAAAGCTACAATTCATCTGCTAGGTCTTGGTGATGTCATAAACACTTATGACAGCAGTAGAACTTTAAGATTGAATTACCTTCTTTGTACCCACTGAAGGACCAGACTTTGCTGTGTATAACACATTGTGTAAGCTAAACAGCATTTGATGGTTTTCACATGGCACATGGGAAGAAGGGAACTTGATCTGTGAACCCAAAAGATCATGAATCTGATATATGGAAAGACAATTTGACCCTGCAAATTGCTTTGGTCTCTGATATGTAATTCTAAAATTAAATAAATTAATATGTGCTGACATTTCCCTAATCTAATCTTAAGGCATCACAGTTCGATTAATCTAATGAGTCCTAAATTGAGAACTTCATTATGTAACTAATGATACTATAGTACAAGATCATCAAATTAATGAGTCAAATTTATTAAAAGTTATTGGTTGAAGTACACATAGCAGGCAAGGGGATTGAATTGAATCTATTTATTTTCTGTTAGCAATAGAACATTTTGTAGAAATATTGCCATTTGAAGATTCCAGGAGTAGAAAACATCGATGGTTTATGCAGGGTTTTAGTTTACAAACTACAAATACCAGCTTTGCAAATCAGAAGGTCTGTGGATGATAGAGAATTGATAATGTCTCCAAAGTCAAGAAAAAAACAGAGTTAATAGAGCAGATTGCTGGAAAATATTCTTAAAATTTCATCACATAAGATACAGAACTAGTTCTAGAGTTAAGTTTTTAAAATGCTTCTTTTAAGCATGCTTCTTCCTTCAAATCACCCTCCTTTTCCTTTCCTTCCTCTCCAATTAAGAATAAAGATAATTTTCATAGGATAACTGCCCTCTCCCCCCACCAGAAACCCTATAAACAATTAAACCATTTAGGTCATAGTTCAGTTTTTAAAAATTACTCTTTATTTTTGGTAACCTTTTTGATATTCTCATTTTTAGTTAATATAAGAATAAATCTTTAAAAGTAAGATTTTTTTCTCCTGGTATGTTTTTTCCATACAACTCAGGGTGACTAAGAAATTATGAATCATGTTTTGCCTTAATGAACATACAGTTGCTAAGAAGATACCACAATCATCAAAAAAGATCAAAATCTGTTTAGTTATACTTTTATACATTTTTAATGAAAAAATTAAAAAATGATTCACAAAAGCCCTTTGGCAAATCTGTGGTTGCTCAACAGTAGAGCTGAATATGAA
>PITB01024179.1:0-24684 GCA_004024585.1 Paradoxurus hermaphroditus | reverse complement strand
ACACTGTGTGCAGTGGGGTGACCGGAGCCATGAATGTGGCCAAGGGGGCCGTCCAGACCGGCATGGACACTTCAAAGACTGTCCTGACAGGCACCAAAGACACCCTGTCTGCTGGGCTCACTGGGGCACTGGGCATGGCCAAGGGCACTGTCCAGACTGGCCTGGACACCACCAAGACCATAGCGACAGGCACCAAGGACACCGTGTATACAGGCATGACCAGTGCCATGAATGTGGCCAAGGGGGCCGTCCAGACCGGCATGGACACTTCAAAGACTGTCCTGACAGGCACCAAAGACACCCTATCTGCTGGGCTCACTGGGGCACTGGGCATGGCCAAGGGCACTGTCCAGACTGGCCTGGACACCACCAAGAATATTGTCACAGGCACCAAGGACGCAGTGTCCACTGGGCTCACCGGGGCAGGGAATGTGGCCCGAGGGTCAGTGCAGACTGGTCTCGGCACCGTCCAGAACTGGCTACCTGGCACCCAGGACCCTGCGTCGGGGGGACTCACCAGTTACAGTGCCTCCCCCCTGTCCTCCGGGATATCCAGTGCCTCAGACACACTTTGTGCGCGCCTGGACCTTGTCCGGGAAGCCGCCGCGGAAGCAACATTCCCCCAAGGGGCCACCCTGGGCAGGGAGGAGGCGGGGCAGGCGGGCCCCGAGCATGCCTACGAAGGACCCATGCGCTTCGCAACGCTCCGGGACGAGCTGAAGGAGCTGGGGGAGGTCTTCCAGCCCATGGATGCCGAGGAGCAAGGTGAGCACTGCACAGCCGGGCCGCCTCCCAGCGGGGCGGGGCTTCTGCAAGACCCGAGCCCACCTCCCAGCGGGGCGGGGCTTCTGCAAGACCCGAGCCCGCCTCCCAGCGGGGCGGGGCTTCTGCAAGACCCGAGCCCGCCTCCCAGTGGGGCGGGGCTTCTGCAAGACCCGAGCCCGCCTCCCAGCGGGGCGGGGCTTCTGCAAGACCCGAGCCCGCCTCCCAGAGGGGCGGGGCTTCTGTAAGACCCGAGCCCGCCTCCCAGCGGGGCGGGGCTTCTGTAAGACCCAAGCCGCGGAGAGTCCCGGGGCCCCTGGGGTTGAGTAAGGCCGCCTTCCCTTACAGCCCAGCTTGCCGCCTCCGAGCCTGAGCCAAGGGTGCTCACAGCCGACCAGGGCAGCTACTTTGTGCGTCTGGGCGACCTGGCCCCCGGCTTCCGCCAGAGGGCTTTTGAGCACTCCCTGAGCCACCTGCAACACGGCCAGTTCCAGGCCAGGGCCGCGCTGGCCCAGCTAGAGGACGCCTTCAAGCTGGTAAGAGCCTTCTCCTCCCCAGGGTCTCCCATCCACGCTCTGCGACCCGACAGGCATTCCCCGAGCACCTAGGAGGCTTCTCCACGGCTGACGGCTAACATGCCATCTCCTTCTGGGTGCCGGGCGCTGAGCTGAACCCAGTCCCGTGGCAGCCCCCCACTGTGGCCGATGCGGATGGCGAGGGACCCCCGGCTCTGAGGGCCTCCAGGTCTCCGCGGTCATGGGTTTTAGAGCCCAGCGATGCTGCCTGAATCCGGTCCCCGGGTCACACCCACACAACTGCGGTTTTCCATCAGTGCCCCACGGCCTCTGGTGGGCCACAGTCTGAAGACCACGGGTCCAATCCAGCGGGGTCTCAACAGGAATGAACAGGCTCCTGGGACACTGGGCCATGTCTGGGGACACATGTGGCTGTCACGACAGGAAATGGTGCTCCTGGCCTTGAGTGGGTGGGGTCAGGGACGATGCTCAGCGCCCCACGGTGCCCAGGATGCTCAAGGTACACCACACGGAATGACCCAGAACCAGCCCCAAGTGTTAGCAGTGCCACGGAGGGGAAAGCTGACTTAAATTACACGGAAAGAATAATGACTAAACCCATGCTCGCTCTAGACACCAGAATACATTTCTAAGGGGTCAGATGGCACACACCAGGGTGACCCCAGGGTCTGTGAGTCACCCCCAACGTGTGCAGGTCTGAGGTGGTTAACGTAATGCAAAGGCTCCTGGGGGTCAGTGGAACCCCCAAACTAGGGGGTGTCCCCCGGGGGGTGATTCTGTTCCCAGAGACACTTGGCAATCTGTGGGGATGTCTGTGGTTGTCACGACTGGGGGGACTCCTGGCATGTAGGGGGTGGGGGCCAGGGATGCCACCCAGCATCCCCGCAGCACCCAGGACTGAGGAGAGGCCTGACCCAACCTAGGTTTTTGTAGGGGGGTCACTAGCAGTCGATGGGAGAACGGGCTGGAGCCCGGAGATTTCTGCAAAAATCCTGGCACGTGGGACATTGGGGCCTCTGGGGTGGCTTCCACGGCAGCAAGCGGCACCTGGGTTCCGAATGTGCCTCCCAAGCAGGGACGCGGGACACGCGAGAGGAGGACTCTAAGGCACCTTGGAGCTTTTTTTTAATTCTTTTTCTGTTTTTCTAAAGGATTTTTTTTGTGTGTGGCTTTTCCGCCATGCCCCGGAAAGGTCTGGACATGAGGCTCCAGGGACAGACTCAAACGTCCCCGGGGGACGGTGTGCGCGAGGACCCTGGCCAGAGGCCGTAATTTCTCTGCCGGGCTCCTCTCTTTCTAGATTCAGAAGGCCCAGCGGGCTCCGGAAGGCCAGTCACCGCCAGCCCAGGGTCCGGGCAGCAGAGTGGAGGAAGGCGCCACCGCAGAGGTGTGTAACCAAAGGCTGAGGGCCCCGCTCTCCCCCCTCCGCCCCTGCTTACCTCGCCCCCTGCTCCTGCAGGTGCCGGACTCCGGGGCTCTGTCCAGGGCCCGCGGCCTCCTCCAGCAGCTGCACGTGGCCTACGGCACCCTGGCCTCCGGCCTCCAGGGCGTCCCCGAGGAGCTCCAGCAGCGGGTCGGGCGGGCGCGGCACAGCCTCTGCGAGCTCTACGGCCTCGTCTCCTCGGCCGGCTCGGTCCACGAGCTGCCGGCAGAGCGCCTGGCGCAGAGCCGCGAGGACGCGGGCCGGGCCTGGCAGGAGCTGGAGCAGGTGCTGGACACCGTACAGCACAGCCCGCCGCCCTGCTGGCTGGTGGGGCCCTTCGCCCTGCGGCCCGACGGGCGGAGGCTGTAGGCTGCTCCCTGCCCGCAGGGCTCTCCGCCAGCCCCCTACGCCCCCCTCCCCAGGTTTGGACCCTGCGGGCCGGCCACGCCTCGCCCCAGTGGGGGCACCAAGGACCGTGAACTCGGCCGCACCACACACCCGGCTCCGGGCCTGCCCGCACCGTCCACCCCTTCTTCTCTGGGTCTCGGGGCCCAGGGTTGCTAAGAGCGCTGACAGAGGCCCTTTGCCTGAGCATCTCAAGCAAGCACTCCAATTAAGCAAGTGAAGTGGAAACACGCCTAAGTCTAGAAGGTTCCATTCCTCCATCCTGGGCTCCCGGCTCTATCCCCACTCCAGAAGCAGACACCCTGACCCTCAGCAAACCGTGTTCCATTGCAGCAGAGGGTACCGGAATGCCACCGTCACCCTGAGGCAGGCTCCTACCACCTCTGCCGACGCCCGGTGTGGCTGCAGCAGTCACGGGCCGGGCCGACTGGACTGGGCGGGGCGGGATAGAAGACAGGCCCCTTCCCACCTGGGCCCACCCAGGGCTGCTGCTCTGCGGCCCCCCAGGCACCTGGGCTGAGGCCGCAGGGGCTGGGGCTCCAGGGGCTACATGACCCCATGTGCTCTGCACGTTTGGGTGGGCCCCACACTCGGCCCAGGCTGGAGCACGGCTGGACGCAGCACCCCTTCCTTCCCGGCCACACTTCCCCCAATGCCCAGGGCAGCCACGCCAGGGGTGGCACGTGGGGCGACAGGACGCCAGGTGCGCCCTCGCCGGTCCTCCAGCTGGGCAGAGCCTTGCCAAGCAAGCCCCTGCTTCCCAGAACCCGCATCCCACCCTCGACCCCCCAGTCTGGCCCCTCCTCAGGCACGATGCGGTGCTCCGAGCCCAGCATGCAACGGCAGCCTTCCCCGCAAGGTCGCCGCCAGCCATGTGCGACTCGGGGGATGGGCCGAGAAGCTCCCTCACGCGCTGTCATCACAGGAAGAGATGCTGGACACGGCCACTCACGCGAGCTGAGCACAGTAACCGGGGCTCAAGTCCAGCCAAACCAAATGAGGGCACCAGGCTCAGGAAGTCCCACCCCGACCACGGCCTCGGTGGGGACGGAGGCACCCGGCCAGGGGCAGGGCGAGTGACACACAGTGGACACCACTGTTTAGTCAGCGACTGCTGTGTGCAGGCGTCTGTCTGAATCCACGTGCTGGCCCCGGGAGCCTGGGGTCGGCATACAGGTGAGGGACGAGAAGCCCAGAGCGGGAGTGCCGCTAGTCCACGGTCACAGAGCAAGCCCCGCCCCCAGTGCTCACACGCTCCGAACGTCAAAGACAACAGCCAGCCCACAGCGGCCCCCCCCAAGCCTCGATGGCTTGAATGCCCCGAGCTACTGCTTCTGGGGACCCTGAATCCTGCCTCGGGGGTCCTGGCTCGGCTGGGAGCAGGAGTGCGGTCGCCACCCTCCGGGCCCAGGCCCGCCCGCTGGGCCCCTGGTCCCGTCTGGGTGGAGGGTCAGACCCCGGCCTCCACTCCGTTACTTCTAAAAAGGCCTCCTGCCCTCACTCTCCCCCACTTCAGCCCTGCAGGCCCAGGCCAGGCAGGGGCACTGTCAGAACCAAGGTCACACTCACTGTGAACCCTGCGCCTTACACCCTCTGTCCCCGGACGGATCCTGGACAGCCGCGCCAGCAATGCTAGAAAACCAAGTCAATAAAAGTGACTTTCATTAAAAAAACCCTTTATAGTCATTTCATATTGGTTGGAAATCACAGAAGTTAGGCAGAAAATCAACCCAAGGGACAGATACGAAGGGACGGCACAGCGCCTCCCCAACAGGTCTCTGCTCCCGGGCGGCGGGCAGGGGCCGGGGCGGGCCCGGGGCATCTCCGTGCGGCGGGCGGGCTGGCCGCCGGGGCTCAGCTGTCCTCCTCGTCCAGGGACTCCGAGTCCATCCGCACCCTCGAGAGCTCCTGCCGCTCCTTCCCGGGCACGTCTAGCTCGGGGGCCTCCCGCACGCTGCTGGTGGGGACACAGCACGGGCGCAGGTGAGCACACGGCCCTCCCCGCCGCCAGCAGGGCCCCGGCGCCCCGGGAGCGCAGCCGTGTCCGGAGCACCCTCCGCTGCCCCCGCAGGGCCTCGGCCGCATCCCGGGGCCCCTGTTCCCGCTCCCGGAGCAGCAGGAGGAAGCTCCCCTCCCAGGGGCCCGGCCCAGATCAGCTCCCAGAACGGGGGACCCCGGGGAGCCGGAGCGTCAGCGGCCAGGGTGGGCGTGGGAGCAGCCCGCACGGCGGGGGGCCCTCAGGAAGCTGGCCCCGTGGCCACGGCCCCCCGAGGCGCTTACTCGTTGTGTGAGGGCTCTTCGGAGGAGCCGCACCCCGGCCCCTCCTCGGAATTCTGCTCCTCCTGCTCCTTGTCCTCCGTGCTCTCCCCCTTCTGGGACGTGGCCTCGCCATTCACCGGGGCCGAGAGATCTGGTGGCAGAGGGACTCGTGACCCCGTGACCCTGCCCGCTGGGAGCCGGCGAGCGAGCCGGTTTGGGGACAGGGGCCCTAAAGGGGCCTCCACTCGTCTCGAGGGCCCCGGCCCTGTGTGCCCGGCACACGCCCCAGACCCATGGGGACCGCCCGCTCGTCAGGCCGGGGCGTGCGACTGGCTCCGCGGCCGGCTCTGGGCCCCGGCACACGCGGGCCTGCAAGGGGGAGCGCGGTGGGGAAGAGCACGCGGGGCCTCGGGACAGAACGGGAAGACGCCCCCTGCAGGCTGGCGCTGGGGCTGCTGAGGCTTCAACTGAGCCCTCCCGGCGGCTCCGGTGGGCGCCACAAAGCCCTCCCGCCCCTTGGGGACCCGGCGCCCGGCGCCTCCGTCCCTGCGGGAGACACCCTCCTCCCCGTCCCGGCCCACCCGGCCTGTCCCCCCACGCCCTCACCAGTGCTTAGCTCGTCCTCCGCCCTCTCCGTGGGGGCCTCCTCTCCCGCCAGCGCCTCCTCTGCCTTCTCCCCCTCGGCCCTCTCCTTCTCCGTCCCGGTTCTGGTCGCCTTCTGGATGGCCTCGACCTTTGGTCCCAGGACCCGAGACTTGAGCCGGGTGTAGACCTCGGCGGCCTTCTCCATCACCTCCTTGTTGGCCTTATAACGGCGGATCTGACCCATAAGAGGCCCGGCTCAGGAGACGCGGCTGGTCCCACTCCCCGCCAGAGCCCCGCCCCCAGCGCCGCCCCCCAGGTCCCCTGCCCCCGCTGGCCGCCAGCCCCTGCCGCTGCTGGGACCCCACCGCACCTTCTTCAGCGTGGCCACCACGTCCGTGTTCTTCTGGAGGATCTGCGAGGTCACCTGCAGGGCCCCCAGCTCCTCCAGTGCGCTCAGACACCTCTTCACGTCCTGCGGGGTCGGGGGGGGGGGGAGTGAAGGGGGGCGGCGCCTGGCCGAGGGGACGCTGCGGGGGGCCCTGGGGGGGCAGGCGGAGCGACACGGAGCCCCAGGGACGGTGGCTGGGACCCAGAACTGGGAGGGCTGCTCGGCACCACCTTGTGGGGGCGCCACAGCACCTGAGGCGGGACCCCCCGCTGGAGGACGCCCAGCTGAGTGGAGACGGCGTTTGCCTCAGTTCCCCCGGACTTCTCAGGGAGCTCGGACACCGGGGGCTGGGGGAAGCTCCGGCCTCGACGGGGGTCTCACCGGATTGTCGACTTTCAGGGCGAATTTGATCTCGCTGTGCAGCTTCTGCAGCTTCTCCTCCACGGAAGGTTCTGCGGCCAGGAGAGAACGTAGCACCTGCACCGACTGGGGCTGCGGAGCCGCCCGGGCCCGGTCCCGGCCCCCCGACCAGCCTCCGCGACCGCTCGCGCCGGAGCCGAGGACCCGCCCTGGCGGCCCCCCTCCTCACCTTTCTTCTTCTCCACCTTCCGGTCGGGCGGGAACCCTTCTGACCGCTTCCGGGTCCGCTCCACCTTTGGGGGCCTGTGGAGTCACACCCTTCAGCCCGGCCCTCGCCTGCCGCCCAGCCACCCTGCCTCCCCACGGGGGGCCTCAGGGTGTGGGGTGGGGGAGGAGGAGGAGGGATTGGGGCCATCGGGACCTGGTCCAGGCACCCCTGCCTCTGGCTCTTTCCAGCAACGCGGTCTGGTCTCAGAATCATCACTCGTCACCCTAACACGTGACTGAGGACTAACGGCCGGGCCAACGAGCTACGGGCAAGGGCGCTGCTCCGGCTCCCTCGGCGGCCGGGGGCCCATCTCCGCTCCACTCGGCAGCGAGCCCCCAAACTCCCATCGGGCGGCTCGTTTCCGGGCGCCGCGCTCCCACTTAGCAAGCGGGCAGGGGGTGGGCTGTGTCCCCCCGCCTCGGCGGGGCTCGGATTTTGAGTCTGAGGACCACTGGTCTAGGGGACAGGGTTCCCCCGCAGCACTGCCGACAACAGGCGGGTCACCCTCTGGGGGCGTCCTGGGCCCTATGGGGGACTGGGCAACACACTGGGCCACCCCCTCAAGGCCAGGAGCGCCCCAGGGTGACAACCAGACATGTGGGGCGGTGTCCCCTGGGGGCGGAACCACGTCTGGAGCAGTGGTTTCTACATAAGCCGACGGGGCCCCGAGGACGGGACTCTGGGTTTGGACCTATCCCTGAGCCTGATTTCGGAAGTCGGGTCCCTCCCGTATTGGGGGGAGGGGTGACAGGTCCCCAGGAGGCTGAGAAGCGCAGGGACCAGCACGGGGCGGGGGGGCCCCCAGGTAGCTGCGGGTCTGACCTGGCTCGGGGCCTCTCCTCAGGGCGCCCCCTCTTCTCCTTCTGGCTGGGTCTCCTCGAGGGCTCTGTGCTCTGTGACTGTCTCGCTCCCTTCTTTGCCTGCGGCGGCCAGAGAGAGGCAGGGCTGGGGCGGGCGGCGGCGCTCTCCTTAGAGGTGCTCCCGGTCCAGGCCCGCCCCGCCTGAGCGCTGCTGGGAACTGGCGGGAAACTGGGGGAAACTGGCGGGACGGGCAGGATGGGAAGAACGACTGCACGGCCCCAGGCGGCGGCTTCTCGGGCCCACAAGGCTCTGCGCGGAGCGGGTGGGGCGGCCCCGCGAAACGCACTTCCGGCACGCGCTTCCGGCCGCAGGGGTCTCGGCTCCCTTTTTGTGACCCAGGGAAGACGGAGAGAACAGTGTTGTCCTCCGTCACGTGGGGCTCGGCTGAGAAGGGGACAGGCCTGGGCAGTCAGGCTCGGACTCTGGCAGACTGCAAGTTCTGGGACGGCAGGGCCCTGACGAGCCCGCAGAGCGGCCCTGGGCCCCATGGTCACCGCCGACGCGCCCAGAGGCCGGTCTGCTCCCCACTGGCCCCAGAGTCCTGCCCCCTGCAGCAGCCAGAGAGCACCTGTAAGCCTGGGAGTCGGGTCTGCCCTCCTCTGCCCACAGCCCTCCAGGGCTCCCACCTCCGGGGGGGGCGGGGAGCCCAAGTCCTCCCTGAGGCCCTAAAGCCCTGCAGGACCTGTCCCCTTCCCCCCCTGGCCACCCCTCCCCTCCTCCCGTTCTCCTCCCCTCCCATGTCTGCTCTACTCACCAACACGCCAGGCCCGGTCCTGCCCCAGGGCCTTTGCATAGACCGTGCCCGCTGCCCAGAGTGCTCTTCCCCCAGATACCTTCCCAGACCCCCTCTCACTTCATTCAGGTCCGTACTTAGTGATACACGGCACCTTCTCAACTAAAGCTTTGAGGGTTCACCCTGCCTAGAACAGAAAACCCCACCGGGCCAGCTCATGCCTCCTGACATGCTTTCGCATCTTCAGCCCCCGACAGGCTGGAAGGCACCTCGCGTCGCCCCGTCCGGCCCCCTCCCTTGAAAGTCAGCTCGTTCACAGTACGGGTCTCCGTGTCTGGTTCACCGCTTCGCCCCCGCCCCGACCCGACCTGCGCGGACGGCCAGGCCGTCCTCCCCGGGGAGCACCCCCCTCCGCCCAGCGGGACGCACCTCTCTCTGCGGCTCGGCCTCGGGCCCCGAGTCGGACGAGGACTGCGGCCCCCGCCCCCGGCCCTTGCGGCCGCGCTGCTTCCTCACGGGCTCGTCCTCGTCGCCCGGCTCGTCCCCGCTGCTGCCGCCGCTGCCGCCGGCCGGGGCCTCCCCGCGCTCGCGCTCGCGCCGCCGCTCCTTCTCCTCCTTCTCCTGCTCGCGCAGCCGCCGCAGCTCCTCCTCCTGCTCGCGGCGCCGCCGGGCCTCCAGCTCCCGCCGCCGCTCCTCGTCCCGACGCTTCCACTCGCTGATGCGGTCCACCTCGTCGCTGTCGCTGCGGGGCGCGTACGCGCGTCAGAGGGCCGGGGCCCGCCGCAGGCCTGTCCCGCCCGCCTGTCCCGCCTGTCCGCCCACCTGTCCCCCCGCCCGCCTGTCCCGCCCACCTGGCCCGCCTGTCCGCCCACCTGTCCCGCCGCCCGCCTGTCCCGCCGCCCACCTGTCGCTGCCCGCCTGTCCCGCCGCCCACCTGTCGCTGCTCACCTGTCGCTGCTCGAGCTGCTCGGGGGCCGCTCCAGCTTCGGCTTCCGGCCGCGGGGCTTCGGGGGCGGCTTCTCGGCTGCGGGGAACGAGGCGGGGCGGGTCGGCGCAAGCTCTCTCCCGCGGGGCGGCAGCGAGGGGGCGCACCCCGGGGCCTTACCTGGCTTCCGGCCCCGAGGCGGCTTCTTGACGGACACGTCCGAGTCGGAGGACGAGGAAGAGGAGGAGGAGGCGGAGGACGGCGCCGACCTGGCCACGGCCACGGGCTCGCCCTTGGCCCCGTCGGATTCTGCTTTGGAGTCGGAGTCGGAGGCCGAGGGCGCCTTCTGTGGGAGGCCGGGGTGCCGAGGTGAGGACGCAGGCCGGGCAGAACCCTGCGCCCCCTACCCACACACTTGCGCCCCCCGACCGGGCTGGGCTCAGTGCCCGGGCCCCCGGGGCCTCATCCCCTCGGGGAGGTGGGGGAGGCAGGGGAGAGCCGCTGGTTTTCCCAGCAGCCAGCGCTCCTCCTTGTTTTAATGTTTCATTTCAGAGAGCTGCTAGCTGGGGTGGGGGGGGGGGGGCGGGAAGGAGAGTCTCAAGCGGGTTCCACACAGCAAGGAGCCCAATGCGGCGCTCCATCCCGCGCCCCGCGCCCCGCCCAGGATCCCGACCTGAGCCCCAACCAAGAGCTGGATGTTCAATGGAATGAGCCCCCCAGGCGCCCCTAGAGCTCCTTCCAGGACAGCATGGGCCCTCCTCCTGCCGTCTCTGCCCCCAGCCCGGTCCCCACTCACATGTGCACACGCGGGCGGGCACACGCACGCTTGTACTTGCAGCACACGTACACGCATACACCGCATAGACACACACGAAAGCAGGTAACAGGTAGTCAAACACACACGCACACCATCTGCGGACGCGCACACCTCACCCACGTGTGTTCGCCTCCACACGCCCGCCCTTCCTGTCTCCCATGGGGGCCCTCACTCAGCCTTCAGAGCTGGCCTCGGTGCCCCTCGCAGGAGTGGCGGCGGCCGGGCGGTCTCCGGCTCCAGAGAAGCACCCTGCGCACACGGCCGGCTGAAGCCACACGCTGAGGCCGTGGGCGGAGGCAGAGGTGGAGGGTGGAGGTCCCCAGGGCTCCCTGGCGGCCTGTGCCCTACCCTCCTTCCAGAAAGGTGGGACTCTAACGCGGACAGGGGCTGGTGACCACGGAGAGTCCCTCGGGGGTTCCCACGGGCAGGCGGGCGGCGGGAACAAAGACAAACACACACCTCTACCTTCTTCTTCCGCCCCGAGGGGGGGCCCCGCCGAGGCGCCCGCACCACAGCTTTCTTCTCGGGGCTGAAGTCCTGGGCAGAGAGGGGGCGCTGAGCCCGGGCCCCACGGGCTGGCGAGGGCTCAGCGCGCGTGTGCACGCCCGCCTGCCCGCGGGGCCGGCCGCCGGCTCACCTGGTCGCTGGTCTTCTCGGACTCCGACGAGCTTTCTGAGTTCTCCTCCTCGGAAGGGGACACGCTGGCTTGATCCAGGTCGCTGGAGGCCTTCCGAGCTCGTTTTGAGACTGACATCTAGAAGGAGAGCAGCCCGGGCACGTGAGCGGTCAGAGCGCCCGCGTGCTCGGCAGAGCCGCCTCCCGCCTGGCTGCTCGCGGCCCGGAGCAGAGCTGAGGTTCTGGGACCCTTGGGAGGTGGCAGGGGCCCCTTGGGGGATCCGATTAAAAACCAGGGATCCAGGGGCGCCTGGGCGGCTCAGTCAGTGAAGCATCAGACTCTTGAAGTCGGCTCAGGCCATGATCTCACGGTTCACGAGTGAGAACCGCACTGGGCTGTGTGCTGACAGCGCGGAGCCTGCTGGGGACTCTCTCTCGCCCTCTCTGCCTCTCCCCCCTCACATGCAGACGCCCACTCTCTCTCTCCAAAAAAAAAAAAACAACTTCAAAACAAAGCAAAGCAGGGATGCTGAACCCGGAGGTCACCGTGCACAGTGACAGAAGCCACGCCCAGAAGGACACGTCCTGCATCACCCCACTCCCAAGGGGTCCCTAGAGGCATCCCGTCCACAGAGAGTAGGTGGTGGGAGCCAGGACTGAGGCAGGGGGCGGGGAGAACGTGCTTCATGGGGACAGAGCCCCGGACTGGGGAGACAGAAAGTTCTGGAAACAGATGGCGGGGGTGTTTGCAGAAAAGTGTGAGTGTGCTTAATGTCACTGAGCAGTGCAGTTAAAATGGCAAATTTCAGAGTACGTGTACTTTACCACAATACAAAAAAATGGAGGAAAAAACAACGCCGGAATCTTTTTCCTGAAGAACACACATTCGGGAGTGAGACAGAGGGGGCGGCTGCAACCGTGAACGCACTGCGCACCGCTGAGCCCCGCGTTTCTTTCTTGTTTTAAGTTTATTTATTTTGAGAGAGAGAAACAGCGCGAGTGGGGGAGGGGCAGAGAGTGGGAGAGAGAGAGACTCCCAAGCAGGCTCCGGGCCACCAGGGCAGAGCCCGACGCGGGGCTTGAACCCACGAAACTGTGAGATCATGACCTGAGCTGAAACCGAGAGTCCAGATGCTTAACCGACTGAGCCCCCCCCCCCCCCCCCGGGCGCCCCACAGCTGTGCGTTTTAGAATGGCTAATTTTTTAATGTGAATCTCACCTCAATAAAAAGACTAAAAAAAAAAAAATAGGGACGCCTCGGTGGCCCGGTCGGTTAAGCATCGGACTTCGGCTCAGGTCATGATCTCACAGTTTGTGGGTTCCAGCCCCACAGCGGGCTCTGGGCTGACGGCTCAGAGTCCGGAGCAGCTTCAGAGTCCGTGTCTCTCCCTCTTTCTCTCTCTGACCCTCCCCTGCTTGTGCCTCCCTCTCTTTCAAAAATAAAAACATATTTAAAAGAAAAAAAACTGAAAACAAATAAGCATGCACGCTTGCACACACACACACACACACACAGGCGCATACACACGCACGCGCACACACACACACACACGCAAACAGCCTGGACTCAGCTTCAGGGGTCCACACGCTCCCTGACATGCAGCCAAAGAAGCCAACATGAGAATTTCCGAGAAGAGACACCTGAGCGTTAGACGGGCTCTCGGCCGGGCCCACCCAGCCCCCAGCCGGCCAGCGCTGGGTTCTATGGCACTGTCCCTGTTTTGTCACCTCGGAGACGTGCTGGTTCTCCTAACTGCTGTCCCCTGAGCATCTCCCCTGCTGTGTGCCCCGTCCGAGGCACGACGGGCTGAACCGTGTCCCCCTAAAATTCATTTGCTGAAGCCCTGACCCCAGGACCTCAGAAAGGGGCTGTGTTCGGAGACCGGGGTCTTTAAGGATATAATTAAGGTAAAAAGAGGTCACTGTCCGGTGGGACCCGTCCTTATAAGAAGAGGAGATCCGGCCACGGAGGGAGGACCGCGTGAGGACGTGGGGCATGGGCGTGACGCGCGCACGTCAGGGAGAGGCCTCGGAAGGGACCAGCCCCACCAACACCCTGATCTCAGACTTGCCGCCTCCAGGAACACTTCCTGGTGCTCGAGGCGCCGTCCACGGGCACCCTGTGAGGGAGGGGTGCGGCCCCTACCGCCGTAGACCGTGTTCCGGCCAGGAGAGGCGAACGGAGACGCGCCGTGCAGGTCTGCAAGGAGGGGGACCGGGACGGACGGCAGGTACAAAGCCCCACAGGAGGAAGGCAGCGCGGCTGGCGAGTGGTCCGGGAAGGGACGGGGACTGTCTGGGGCCACACCCGCAGGGCCGCGGGGTCATGCGCGGGGTCTGCCCCCACATCCCGGGCGACCGAGCCGAAGCCCGGGGCCCTTCGCGCTCCCTCTGGGGACAGAGACCGCCTGTGGCCTGGGGCTGCCGTGTGCTCGCCCTTCTCGTCCTGGGCGTGCGGGGAGTCCAGGTGCAGGACGTCCCGCCGGACTCGCCGGGCAGTTCCGCAGGACGCGTGTCAGGCCGGATGTGGCCTGCTTCCCCAGACAAAAGGGCAGGAATCCGAGGACTAGGGTGACCCGGGACCCTCCCTCCCGACGCCAGGGGGCATGGGGGGCGGTGGGGCGGGGCCTTGAGCTGGGTGGGACCCCGGTCCGGGAGGGCTGGGGTCAGGGTCGGCCGCGAAGCCCCCACGAAGGAGGACAGGCGAGAAGCCCGAGCTCGGACCCACAGAAACACCAACAAGTCGATGGTCAGTAGGGAGAGAGCGTGGAAACAGCCGGCCCCGCGGATCGGGGAAGGGAGCCTCGGCCGGGCTAGGGGACGCGGCTCCCGGGGAGAAGGGCTTTTGAACCTTCCCGGGGGCGGGGGGGGGGGGGGGGGGGGGGGGACTGAAACGCGTCGTAGTAAGAACTTATGTGTTTAATGCAAAAGGGACCCCAAAATTCTGAGTGAGTACTGACGTTCGAATATGGGTTTAGGGGCGCCTGGGGGGCTCGGTCGGCTGAGCGCCCGACTTGGCCCGGGTCGTGATCTCCCGGTTCAGGAGTTCGAAGCCCACCCTGGGCTCGCTACTGTCAGCGCAGAGACTGCTCGGAGCCTCTGTCCTCCTCTCTCTCCGCCCCTCTCCCGCTCACTCACTCTCCCTCTCTCTCTGAATATAAAATTTAAAAAATTCTAATTAAAAAAAAAAAGAAAAACAAGTAAGGGTTTCTCTCTCAGGGGTGGCATGGGGCGGGGGTTGTTCTCTGCACGTTTCTGTTTTAATGTCTCCCAACAACTGCAAACAGAAATAAAATAATGGGGAATTTTGCAAAAGGCCACGAACGCCATCAAAACTTGTGGGGGGGGGCGCCCGGGTGGCTCAGTTGGTTGAGCATCCGACTTCGGCTCAGGTCATGATCTTGCCGTCTGTGAGTTCGGGCCCCGCGTCGGGCTCTGTGCTGACGGCTCAGAGCCTGGATCCTGCTTCAGATTCTGTGTCTCCCTCTCTCTCTGCCCCTCCCCCACTCATGCTCTGTCTCTTTCTGTCTCAGAACTAAACAAACATAGAAAGAAAAAAAAAACTTGGGAAAAGCTAAATGCCCAACATTTTTTTTTGGCTTTTTGTTAAGTGTTTATTCATTCACTTTTGAAAGAGCGAGCTAGAGAGAGCAAGAGAGCAGGGGAGGAACAGAGAGAGAGGGAGACAAGAGAATCCTGAGCAGGCTCCGCGCTATTAGCGCAGAGCCCAACTTGGGGCTCGAACTCAGGAACCGTGAGGTCACGACCTGAGCCGAAATCAGGAGTCAGACACTTAACCGACTGAGCCGCCCAGGCCTCCCCCTAAGCGCCCAACAATCTTAATAACATACTGGTTAGAAATCATGGACGACTCCTCCTTCGAAAATAAATAAACATTGAAAAAAAAAATCACGGGCTAGTTCTCAACCACTGAAGACCCCGACGGAAAACTGCTTAAGGATCAAGAAATGGCTGGTGAGCCCACGCCGGCGCCCACGGCTGCGATTCTGTGCTTCGCGCCCCCGCGCCCCCATCCGCACCCCCACCCCCACCCTGGGTGAGGCACACAGAGATCGCAGAGACACCGCCAGGGCGTTTCCGGGCCGGCAGAAGCCCTCGCCCCTGACACGGTACCTTCTACCAGCTTCTCCCCACCTTCTGCACCTTATGGTACAAGAGTGGCTTCTCACGATGCTTGGAGCCCAAAGCGAACGTTATTGTGTCAGTGATGGCAGGAAAGCCCGAGTCCCTCACAGACCTCGGCGCCAGATCCCGTCTCTTCCTCCCGCGCCCAAACGCTTAGAGGCGGCCAAAGGGCACGAGGCTGCTAGCTCCAGAACCGACGGCTCCCGTCCTCATGAGACCTGAGCGCGCGCGCACCGCGGTGCTCACAGCGGCCAGGGGTGGACGCGGCCCAGACGGCTGTCAGCTGGAAAGTACGACGTGTCCCCTGCGCGCGCGGGCACGTCCCTCAGCTGCGAGCAGGAGGCGCCCACACCCGCTGCCCCGCGGACCCGAACCCACGACCTCAGGAAGGGAACCGGACACGAGAGGCCACACGGGGTGCGAGTCCACGTGTGTGAACCGTCCATAACAGGCCCATCCACGGACGGGAAGGAGGCTCGTGGGGGGTGGGGGAGGACTGCTAAGGGGGACGGGTTTTCTCTAGGAGTGATGGAATGTTCTGGGACTAGCCAGTGGTGGCGGCTGCACACCTGTGAATGCCTAAGAACCAGTGAAATGTGTAGTTTGAGAGGGTGAATTTCGCGCCGTGTGAATGGCATCTCGAGTCTTAAAAAGCATGTCAAACGCCCAGAAAAACGATCTGCCCGTCCAGGTTCAGGGCCTGATTTCAGCTGGAGGCTCCCGAGAGGGGAAGGGCCGGGGGCGGGCACGCGCGTCCGGCTGCCGCGGGACCTGCCGGTCTGGCCGGTGTGGAGGGAAAGGCCGGGTGGGTGCAGGGGAGCGCGGCAGCTCAGGGCCCGGAGCAGGGCTCCGCACGCGCCCCTCCTCGAGACGCCGCCGACGCGGCGGGAACAGGGGTGTCCCCTGAGGGGCCGTCTAGAGATCACTGACATGACAGATGTAAAAAATGGTAACAAATAAAAATAAGTGAGGTAAATCACGACGGAACCGTGCACTAAAATCAAGAAGGCGGGGCGGGGAGCCCCGGCTGCTGGCGGTGGGGGCAGAGAGAGGCCGGGCGGCTACCTCCCCCCACCAGGCCAAGGGCTCCCGCCCCACCCCTACCTTCAGGGCTGCGGCCTTCCGCTTCAGGCCACTGTTGTCGCTGCTCTTGTCCGAGTCGGAGTCACTCTCCATCCTGTCGCTGGCCGCCGTGGCGGTCACGGCTGTGACGGCCATGACCCCCCGGACCTCGTCGTCCTCGCTCCCGCCCGCCGGCTCGGCTTCAGGGGCCTCGCTGTCAGAGGAACTCACGGGCTAGGGGGCGAGAGGGGGGGCACAGACCACGAGTCAGCAGCGGTTTGGGTGGACTTCCCAACCGGGATGGGGACCCCGAGGACCGACCCCCCGGCAGGGCCCCAAATGTCGGGGTCGGGCCTCCTCAGTTTCCAAACTGGGGGCCTGTGGGCCAGACAGCCTGAAGAATTGAGACTCGGGGCAGGATGGACACATGCGGTGGGTGCTAGGGTCCAAGGTCAGACCCCGGGCCAGTCTGTGACTTAGCCTCTAGGGCATCGGGTCCCACATCCGAGGGAGGGGGCTGGCACGATTCTGGCCTCGCAGGGCGGTGGCAGGGATGGGGCGGAAGCGGTATGTGGCGTGCTCGGGGCAGCACCCGGGCCGGCGAGAGGGTCACCGGTTTGCTGTACTATGAACGTGCTCGTCGCGGGGAAGACAGGGCCGCCAGGCTCCGCGACTTCCGTTCTACCCGAAGTGCCCGCTCGGGCAGGAGCGGCCGCGGAAACCCCAGCTCCTCAGACGGCACCTCCTCGGTGCCCGCCACGCGCCGGGCTCCTTTACACCCTCGCCGGGCGTCTGAGCGGCGGCGGGCACACGCGGACGGGCACGCGGCGGGGTCCCTGCGCCCGGAGAGCTTACGGTCTAGCGGGAGAGGCCGGGAGCTGCCATCTCGGCAGAACGATCTCCCCGTGGGGACGGAGAGAGAGGAAAACACCGGTACGTGCTGCCGAGGAATCGGGGGGGGGGGGAGTGTAAAGCGGCAGGAGCGTTTTGGGGACGAATCCTTGGGGGTGGGACACTTCAGCGGGCGAGTCGTCGCAAGCACGCAAAGGGGCGGGACCAGCATGAGGGCGCCGGGCGAGGGAGGCGTGGCCGGGGCACGGTGGGAGGGAAGGACGAGGGAGAAGAAGGGCCGAGGGCTGGGCCGGGGCTTCGGCGGGGTGACGGAGGACCGAGGGGACCCAGCAGCTGCACGAGGACAGGCCACAGGGCTCCCGCGGGCCTGTCTCTGAACCTGTCCTGGAGTTCTAGAAACCTAACGTTCGTGGGAGGAAACGGATGAGGCCTGGTCGCGCCGTCCGGGGAGTGAACGCCACAGCACACCCGCCGTCTGAGGCCTGTGCTGGGCCGGGGGCTAGAGGCGGGTGAGACAGGGCCCCTGCCCTCAGGGAGCCCCCAGTCCAGCCGGGAGAAAGCCAAGGAAACGCAGGGATGCGACCCGGCACGGGAGGGGTGCCGCTGGATGCGACCCGGCACGGGAGGGGTGCCGCTACCTGCCGAGTGCGAGGGTAACGTGTGACCGTGTTATTTCATGGCACTTCCTTACTGAGTAACCGATTTCTTTTAAGACAGCGATTGTGGCGCCTGGGGGGCTCCGTCGGTTAAGCGGCCGACTGCAGCTCAGGTCATGATCTCGCGGTCTGTGAGTTCGAGCCCCGCGTCGGGCTCTGTGCTGATGAGCCTGGAGCCTGCTTCACATTCTGTGTCTCCTCCCTCTCTCTCTCTGCCCCTCCCCTGCTCACGCTCTGTCTCTATGTCTCTCAAAAATAAATAAACATTAAAAAATATTTAAAAAAAAAAGACAGAGATTGTGACTTTTTAGAGCTACGGTCTGCGAAAAACCCAAATTCCCCCCTGCTAATGGATAAAGAAAACACAGGGCAGCTCTAGTCCTTTCTCGGCCGCGGAAAGGACTGACGCTCTGAAGTGCGCCACGGCGGGGATGGGCCCCCAAAACATGCTCCGGGGAAGAAGCCAGAAGCAGAGAACCGCGGCGATTCCATCTCGACGAAACATCGGGCGCGCGCACAATCACAGAAACAGTCGGTTGGGCATCCGACTCTCGATTGCGGCCCAGGTCATGATCCCAGGGTTGTGGGATCGAGCCCCACGTCGGACTCTGTGCGCTGGACACGGAGCCTGCTTGGGGTTCTCTCCCCTCTCCCTTTGCCCCCTCCCCTAATCGAGCTCTCTCTTTAAAAAAAAAAAAAAACAAAAGTCCTCGGGGGCTGCAGGAAGGGGAGAATGGGGGGTGACAGCTAACGCGAAGGGGGTTTCCTTCTGGGGTGATGGAATGCTCTCAATCAGAGAGCAGTGACGATTGCACGACACCGTAAACGTACAAAAGTCACGTGCTCGAAATAGTTAAAACAGCGAATCTCCCAAATTCATAAAAAAAACCCTCACAACAGATGGGCAACCCCCCGGGGGCACGGCACCCCGGGACCCACGGGTCGGAGCAGCCCGCGTGCGGCCAGTATGAAAGCAGGGAGGACAAAGAGGCGCCGAGTTCGAGCGAGGAGGCTCCGGGGCCACGCCGGCGGGACACGGGAGGCGAGACCAGGAACGGGGAGCGAGGAGGGGCGGGCGCACGGGCGGCCGGGGGGGGGGGGGAAGTGGGGTCAGCGCCGGACCCAGGACCAGACGAGGCCTCGGCGACACATCAGCACGGACGGGCACGAAAGAGGGGAAACGTGAACGCCGGGGCCGAGGGGGCGGGAGGGCGCCGGCCCCACCACCGGCCCGCCCCGGGGCCTTCCCTGCCTGAGGGGGCGGGAGCCCGGCCTGGCCTTCACGCGGGCAGCGAACACTCGAGGAAGGTAAGCGCAGGTGTCGACGGGACCTCGCACCCGGCACCCGGCACTTTCTGTCTCCCCTGAGGCCTGGTGACAGGGCCCCATCTGGGTGATGCCTGACGAGAGTAAAAGGTGCGACAGGAAGTAGGTCCGGCCCCAAACCTAAAGCACGGGGAGGGCATGACCGCGCTTCTGGGTGGACTGGTCACGCCTCCCATGACAGCACATGTGTGACAGAGGTGAGCCGCCGGCTGGGTCTGGCTTGGCCTCTAAGCCGGGGCCCCCGGACGCGGCGACTGCTAACTGAAACCCCTCCTCGCTCCTGACCAACTGGGGTCCGACCTGTGCCTCCCACGTCCAGGAGGTGGCAGGGGTGGGTGGGCCGGAGACAAGGCCAGGAAGTCTGGATTCTGGGGGTCGGCCCGTGGGGGCGAACTGCCTGCCAGCAGAGCCACGGGGAAGCGGGAGGCCCAGAGATGAGCCAGGACACACAGGCCGAGAGCCGGCCAACCTCCGACCATCGTGAGCCCAAAGGTCGGGGCGTGAGGTGAACCTCGGTTTCTCTCACGGCCTTCGTGGGTCAGGAGGGCGGCGGGGGTAGTGGGCAGGGAAGGTCACATCCAGCCCGGCCTCGTGCCCGACCACGCCGTCACCCGCTCAGCACGGTGTCACCGTGCTAGGTGCCTGACATGTGTTCGTGCACGGGGCTCCCCCAACAGCCCTGGGTCAGGCTGTGGCTACCAAGAGCCTCTGTCTTGGTCAAGGAAACAGAGGCTCGGAGAGGTGACGGGGATTCCCAAGGCGCACGGTAAGCTAGCGGGGGGTCCAGGACTCGACCTGGGGCCCGTGCTCACACCACCGGGCTCCCGGCCCCAGGCCCACCGTGCAGACGTTACTCTCCGGGCCCTCCTCCAGGCCCCCCCCCCACCCCGTGCCCGATGAATTTCAGCCTGAGACGCGGGAGGCCCAGGCTTTGGCCCCGGCTCACTCCAACTAGGTTGAACCCTGGACAGGTCTCTGTCCCTCCTCCTCTATCGAGGGACAAGGATGTATTTCTAGAAGTAAGCCCTGCAGCTAACCCAGCAGCGTTGGGGCTGGGGCCGGAGAAGGATCGCACAGAACCCAGCCGCCCTGAGGACCTTCCGACCCGCTCCCCGACGACAGGGGCGCACGAAACCGGGGCGACGGCGGGTGGCAAAGGTGGCTCCTTCTCCTAGACCCATCCCAGGAGGCAGAAGGAAAACCCCACCGATATCCGCTGAGTGTGAGCCTGGCCCCTGGAGAAGGGGGTGCCAGAGTCTCGGCGCTCAAGAGACACCTGGTGAGCAGCACCGACACCGGGCCGGGAGCTCCTGGGAGGCAAGACAGGGGTCCGTCTGCTGCAGCTCGGACTGCTGACCGCTCGACGTGGCGGGGCCTCCCGGGCCGGGGGGACCCCAAGCCCTCACGCTGGACTAGACACGGCAGGGATCCCGGGTCCTTCGCTCACACAAACCAGACCCTCTCTGACTCCCGCGTGCCACCGCACACCCCAGGCCGAGAGGCCTCGTCTCCCCCAGCGAGCACGCTCGGCCTCCCGGCCCACCTCCAGCCCAGGCCCCCCACCCCCCGAGGCCGACTGCTCTGCGCCCCCGTGGCTCCCGCAGAGAACCCCGAACACGGCGGCTAAGAGCAGAGCAGAGCACCCCAGGCCGGCCTCCCCTCGTCTGCATCTCATCCCCAAGTGCCCAGAGCCAGGTCGCTCTCCACCGCCCTTCCGCTGCCTTCTGAGGCTTTCCACGAAATTCACTTCAACTGTTTTCCCGGAGAAAACAAAAGGCTTCTTCAGAGCTGTAATAACACTCCTGTACATCCCAGCTCATTCTAGAGCAGTGCGTCTCAGCGGGGGTGATCTCGCACCCCTCCACCCCACCCGGGGGGCACTGGCCACTGTCTGGAGAGGTGTTTGGTGGTTCACGCCGGGAAGGGGAGGCGCTACCGGTACAGAGTGGGTGGGGCGGGGGGGGGGCTACGCAGCTCCCACCAGGCGCAGGAAGGCCCGACAGAGACAGAGAATGATCGGCCCGAAGGTTAGCAGCTTGGCAGCGGCAAGGGAGAGGCAGCCCTTTCTCCCTGCCTACGAGGCAAGCTAAGACCACCTCCGGGGCCCGGCGTGTCGGCGTGTGTGAGTGCCCCGCACGAGGACGTGGGCTCGGCAGGCCCCGCGCAGCCGCCCCCCGCCCCCAGGCACTCACCAGAGGGGCGCTGTAGCTGGCGTGCGGATTGTTCTGGATCTCCCACAGTCCCTCATTGAAGCCTTTCCTCTTGTTGGGCTTCCCGTACTTGTCCTTACACTTGTCGTAGGGGAACAGGTCCTTGGGCCCCAGGAAGGCTCTGCAGAGAGGAAGCACGGGGCCGGTCCCAGGTGAGCCGGGCCACCCGGGGGGCACCAGGCGGGCAGGCCGAGCCCCACCTGGGGACACTTACGTCTCGTGTGTGCCGAAAAAGAAGATGGGGTACTTGTTGGGTGGGGGCTTCACGGCACCGTCGGCGATGTCGTCGATCTGCGGGGAGAGGCTGGTCAGGGGGGGCCGTGGGGGGGGCCGCGTCACCCACGGAGCCAGGGGATCGCCAAGAAGTCAGCCGGGTTCCTTGGGGAAAGCACGCTGGGAGGGAGGGAGCCTTCGGCTGAGGGAGACGGGACTCGTTCCAGTGGGGCACCTGCCTTCTTCTACCTGTCCCCTCCCCCCAGAGTGTCCTGCCTCCAAGTAGGTGCTTCACCTGAGCAAAGCCTGATCTGGGCCCCGGAGCAGCCAGGAGGTGGGGCCAAGCTCAGCCTCTGCGAGCTCCCAGGACCCTCCCTCGGGACCCCCTCCCGCGCACAGGCGATCGGTGGTCTCCCTCCCGGAGGCTGCAGCTGGCAGCCCCAAGGATGCAGCGGGTGGGGGGTGGGCTGCAGGAGACAGGCCCTGAGCATCCAGGAAGTCCCACCCTCTCCCTCCAGGCCCATGGGCCCCGGCAGCTGTCAGTCACCTCCCCACAGGAGGCTAGCAGCCCCTTCACTTCCAATCAGGTGCTTGGAAATGTTCGGGCTTAGAGAGCAGGCGGGAGGGGGGACGGAGGGGAGGGGGAAGGTGGTCCTCTGGAGAGGAGGGAAGCCCCGTAGAGTTTCCTGGTCCTGGGTCCCCCGAGGGAAGAGGCCGCAGCAAATTGGGTTAAAGTCAGGCCTCTGGTGCCCATTAATTCCTTCCCATCGTCTTCTCTGCCCGGGGGCTGCTGGAACCTTCCCTCCCCGCCACCCCAGGTTCCTTCCCGGGTTCTCTGGGCTACTTTTCAAAGTCCTCGGTCCCTGCGCCGCAGGCCTCCATCGCGAGCACCCCACTCCTGCTCAGAAGCCTCCTCCAACTCTATCACCCCGAAGAGGAGCCTGCCACGCCTTCCGGGCCCGGCCTCCTGGTCGCCCAGGACCCGCCTCGGAGCAGCCCGAGGCTCGGACATGAGCCCCTGGCCCTTCCCGCCCTTCTGTGGCACCCGGACCCCCAGCTCCGCGGGGTGCCCGCGCCTGCTCACTTCTACCCAGAGGGAGCGAGGCTGAAATTTCTGGGCAGCTGACAATTCTGCCCGGGCACCTCTGTGCTCCTCCCGGTCCAGCCTTCCCCTTCCGATCCCCCCCGCTGCTGCGGCCGCCCGCCCCCCAAATCCTTCAGTCCCCTCACGCATACTCGGCCGACCCAGGCTGTGGGGCGACTTTCTCCCTAAGACATGGGGGTGACCACCTCCAGGCCCCTCCTCCACCCTGGTCTGCCCTGGACAGTGCCTGGAACTCCTCTCCGGGACTCCCAGACGCAGGACGCCCTGCACCTGGCGGGGCAGCATCTGGGCCCCCTGGACCCCAACCTCCTCTAAAGGGGATCCCCAAAGTCTCCTTGGCTCAAGCCCTGCCCTCGGATGCTCTCTCTGGGGCTCCAGTCTGAAAAGGCATCTGATTCCAGCATCAGGGAGGACCACGGGGAGATCTCCCTCCACCCCACACCCCTGCCAGTCTCCTCCGCCTGAGGATGGGGGAGGGGTCCTCGCCGAGCACCAGTCCCCAGGGCTCCTCGAGGAAGTCTCATTCCAGCCTCTGGTCCCCCGATACCCCGCATTCTCGGGAGTCCTCTCAGCTTCAGTGACCTTGTGAACACAGCTCCCAGCCCCATTTCCAGCCCTGGCCCCCCGCAGCCGTGACCCTCAACCCTTCTCTCTCACCGCAGCCCTAGCCCACCCTCACAAATGGCCCGCGGCCCCACAATGAGATCCTTCGGTCAGAGGCGCCCCCTTCCCATCAGCCTGATTCCTCTCTTTAAACCCCGTGTTCCTCAGCTCCCCTGCACCACCTACTCCCTCAAATACTTGAACTTGAACTCTGCCCCCTCAGGCCCCAGGTCCCTCAAACCCCACGACCCCTGGCGCGATTCGCTCAGAATCGGCCCCCCCCACACCCTCCGTTACGCGGGTCCCTGAGGCCCGGGGGCCCCCAGACCCCGTTACGCGGGTCCCTCTGGCCCGGGGCCCCCAGACCCCCGTTTTGCAGGTCCCTCAGGCCCGTGGCCCCCAAGACCCTGTTGCTCGGGTCCCTCAGGCCCGAGGACCGCCCCCCAGACCCTCGTTGCTTGGGTCCCTGAGGCCCGGGGCCCCCAGACCCCCGTTACGCGGGTCCCTCAGGCCCGGTGCCCCAGAGCCCCGTTACGCGGGTCCCTCAGGCCCGGGGCCCCAGACCCCCGTTGCACGGGTCCCTAAAGCCCGGGGACCCCCAGACCCCCGGTGCACAGGCCCCTCAGGCCCGGGGCCCCTCCTGCCCCACCCCCCCGCCTGGCCCATCTCCCGCGCGGCCTCACCCGGGCCGGCCAGTGCGGGTAGCCCTTCATCTTGGCGAACACCAAGTCCCCGGGCTTGAAGGCATGCGGCATGCTGGCGGCGGGAGGCCCAGGCCGCAGGAAGCGGCGGCGGCGGCGGCGGCAGCGGCTACGGCGGCAGCGGCGGCGGCAGCGGGAGGCGAAGCCGGGGGCGGGAGCGGGGCGCCGAGGGGGCGGGGGCGGCCGCCTGGGCAGAGAGCCGGCGCCTGCTTATTGGACTACGCGATTCCGGAAGTCCCACCCTCCGGCCGCCACGGGCGGGAGACGCCGTCGCTCAGGACCACGTGCGGGGATGGAGGAGCACGAGGACCAATGAGAAGAGGGGTTGGAGCAGAGCTAGTTAACGGGATTGGGTAACGGGCAGAGCCAAGAGGCGTGACCCAGAGGCCTAATGGGAGCGGGGCGGAGGTTATGGGAGGTGAAAGGGGAAAGGTGGGAGGAGGGAAACGGAGGCTTTCAGGGAGTGGTGAGGCGGGCAGCCAAGCTTCTTCGGGGCGGGGCTTAAGAGCAGAGGGGCGGGCCATAGGCCGCCACAGAAAGGCTTTAAAAGTAGGAGGCAGGCCATTGGTTACCACCGAGAGGAGGCCTAATCAATACAGGGGGCGGGGCCCTGAAAGCCGCCCGCTCCACGAGCCGGGGGCTGAACAGAGAGCGGCAGGCCATTGGCTACCACTCTAAAGGGCCTCAAGGTAGGGAGCAGGCATTGGCTACGACAGAGGGCGGGGCTAAAGGAGCTGTTCGCCATTGGATATGGTGATGTGAGAGGTTCAACTCAAAATAGGGACGCGCCTTTGCCCGAGGGGCGGGGCTTAGGGAGGGGCGGGGCTTAGGGTGTTCCTCGGATTAACAGCCGCAGAGTTCGCTGGGCGCGT
>PITB01024178.1:0-24638 GCA_004024585.1 Paradoxurus hermaphroditus | reverse complement strand
GACGATTCAAACAGCTTTCTAGAGGGGATGAATGAGCTTAGGCACCCCGTAGTAGTGAATTTGCTCATTTTTACTGTTCCCTCTCAAGAAGAGAGTTCTGTCCTTTCAAAATCTTTTTTTGTATCAAATTACACGTGGCATGAAAGGACATCTCAAATGACGGGGTGAAAAAAATGGTAGCTCATTGTCTTGCTTTGCATTTCTTTGAATATCAGTGAGGTGGAACCTTTTCCAGCCCATTTGCTAACTGGCAGTATTTTCCCTTTTGGTGAATTGTCTGCTCATCTTTTGTTCTGAATGTTTAGTTATGGGTTTGTATAAACTATATAATAAAGTTATTAACCGTTTGGATTTTTCTCAATTTTTGTCATTTTGAAGGTGGAGGGTCTCAAAGAGGTTTTCTGGAGCATGTTTGAAATGAGACTAAAATGCTTTGATATTTCTCACTTAACAAAACAGTTCTACTTCATGACAAATTCCCACTGGGTCTCTTTTTCTTAAAGCCAAACTCGGTTTTCTGTGCTAGCCAGCTTGGTGAACTTAAGTCACGGCTCAATCCGAACTAGTATTTTGCCAACTGTGGTAGAGCTGTCGCAAAGAGCGACACAAACAGTGTGTCTGAACGCGGCCTTTTCTGCACTTGTCCGCTTTCTGATTCTACAGCTGATGTGAATGGCACCTTGGTCAAATTGCTGGAGACTGTGGATAAAGAGAACGAGAAACAGGGGATACAGGAGTAAGGGACTGAAAAGGCTCAGATGATACAACTCGGCTTGGAAACCCTGACTTAGCCTAAAAAGGTCTGAGGAAGATTTGACCCGTCTACACAAACCAATTACACACACATACGTACATCAGCCTGAATCTGGGCAAAATTCCTAGTGCGTCGGTCATGCCAGGAAAATCTAAGCCTAGGCAAAACAGGGACAAAATAATAGAATCCAAACCAATTGGGTAAAATATTTCCTTTAGCGCCTCAAAATGTTTTTATAATGGGTCAGTTTGGCCCAGAAACACGTGGTTGCCTAATTCTTTGGCAAATACAATAGGGTGACGTTGGTGTTAGGATAAGAATTTGGTTTGCTGTGTGACCAAAGAGAAAGCTCGAAGGACTTGTATGGACTGCATTTCTGAGCCCTTCTCAATGGGGTACCGCTCGAGGTGGCCTGTTTGTGATCACGTCCGCTCCGAAGTTTGTGTCATAGCTCTTGGCTTCCACCCTTCAGACTCTCTTTATGCCCTTCAGAGACTGCAGGTATATGGCTAGAATGTCCACTGAGAAGGATCGGAAAGTGGATAGACATGGAGAATTAAGATGGGGAATCTGAGTAAGTCTGGAACGGAAGGACAAGAGTGAACAGAAGAGTTGGTCGTATGTCAAGAAAATTAAGGAGAGAGGACGTGTAAGCTGTTGGCATTACGGTTTTCCATAAGGAATGTACGAAACATTCCGAGGGGCACTCGGGAGGCTCGGTCAGTTGAACGTCTGACTGTCAACTTCGGCTCAGGTCATGATCTCATGGTTCATGGGTTTGAGCCCCATGTCGGGCTCTACACTAACAGTGCGGGGCCTGCTTGGGATTCTCTCTCTCCCTCTCAAAAAAAAATTAATTAAAAAATTATTTTAAAAAACCATTCTGAAAGTAAGTCCCTTGTGAAACGAGCTTGATACATTATATTCCTAAGGTCGTTTTACATTTTTAAACCATAAATGATTTGTCATGCAATTAATAGTTGTTGTTTTTTTTTAAGTCAGATTTTGAGGGACGTTTTCAGACTCTGACATGGGTTTTTGGCTATATGAGTGATATTATTTATTTTATTTAATACTTCTCACGAAGATAACTAACATTTGTTTAGCACAAATGTATACCAGCCATTTTTGAAGTGCTTTAGTGTACAGAAGGGTGGGCAAGGGGTGGCTGGGTGGCTCAGTCAGTTGAGCGTCCGACTTTGCCTCAGGTCATGATCTCATGGTCTGTGAGTTGAAGCCCTATGTCGGGCTCTGTGCTGACAGCTCAGAGCCTGGAGACTGCTTCAGATTCTGTGTCTCCCTCTCTCTCCACCCCTCCCCTGCTCTTGCTCTGTCTCTCTCTCTCTCTCTCCCAAAAATAAACATTAAAAAAAAAGAAGGGTGGGCAAGCTTTTCTGTATAGGGGTGGATAGTAAATGTTTTAGGCTTTGCAGGCCACACGGTCTCAGATGTAACTGTTCAACTCTGCCAACGTAGCAGGAAAGCTATGTTGACAATACATAGACAGTTCATAAATGCAGGAGTGTGGCCGGGTTCCGACAAAACCTTGGACACTGAAATGTGAATTTCACAAAATTTTCATGTGTCAAGAAACATTATTCTTGATTTTTTTTTCAACTGCTTAAAAAATCTAAAAGCCAATCTTTGCTCACAAGCAGCACAGTACAGACAGGGAGCTTGACTTGGCTCCTCCTCTGTAGTCCGCTGATCCTTCGTGTAGAACAGTATTTAATTCCTAAACCAAATCCGAGCAGGAGATACTACTGTGGTTCCTATTTCTTAGGTGAGGAGGCTGGTAAGAAGCAAGTTAGCACACCGAGTACGTACTTAAAAAACTATCACACCTTTGGGAATTATTAGTAACATTCCAAACATATATGTAAGTTTGAGTACATTTGCTTACAACTTACGTTCAGAGAATTGACCATCTATGATGTGATTCCACATGTATGTGGAAATAAAAGCAAAACTAAGGGTTTTTCCCTATAAATCTGTTATGTCTTTGAGACTTAATGCCCCCCCTGACTTGTTTCTCTAATTCTTGGAGATTGCGTTTCTCAATTTATTTTCCTTATTTAAGGACAAAGCATTGTTTTCTCCCCTTTCACAGCGCAGAGAATGAAACGTTAAGAATCAAGGTCTTGATTCACTTGCTTGCTTGCTTTCTCATGTGAGGGCTACTTAATTTTTAGCAGATCTATTTACCCAGATGTTGCGCACACGGAACAATGCCTTTCCGCATGTTTAAATACCATACAGCTGGTATTTTAAACCAATAACATTCTTGTGAAATAGTCCTCATTTGAAGATGAAGATCTGTTTTTTATGCTACTTTAAGTTGCTTAGAAAATATCTCTACAAACATTCTTAGTTAATAAGATACTAATAATAACCTGTGTGTAGATTACTCTGTCCTTGCTTTTATTATGTATTCCTCCAGATGACTGACAATGTATGGGGGGGGGAGGACAGAGAAAATGAACGCGAAACACTCAAACCACTCGGCGGTGGTTTACATATTACGGAAAGGTATGATTACGGGATTTGGGGGTGAAATTCTGTTGTTTTCATACTCTGCAGTCTTCAGTGTTTGTGTGATCCCTGTTCTATCACCAGTGGTTCTATTCGTGGTGCACTAGAACAAGGTCCTGGCACTTTTTAAAAGCAATGTTTACTTCTGCTTGAAAAAAAAAAATCAGTACCCCCATCCTGAATGACTTCTTGGTGGGTACAAGAAATTCATCCCGATACACGTGGGGTGACTCAAAAGATCACTCCTTGGAAAACCAGAAAGTGTTCAATTATGCTTTGTACTAACAAGCTTTGAAAAACAACAGGTGTCCACCGTACCCCGCTTTTTACAAGCCCAGCATTTTGCATAATGTGCGATGCCAGTAACAGGGAAGGTGCATACGGTATTATAAAATTTAAAAAGAGACTAAGCATTATCTTTTCAACAAAAAAAGCCTTTGCTACACCAACGAAAACCTGAGGACGGGCTATAAAGTGTCAGGATGGAAAGCTTCAATATTTTACTCTAAAGGAGGCTTTTCTTCTCTTTGCTCTTTTTATTCTGATAAAAAAATTTGCTGAGTGATTTTCAAACATTTTTAACGAAATGTTTTTATGAAACATTTGCAATATGGCCTCACTGCTAAATTGAGCAGGCAGACAAAAAATAACAACGCAGTACCAGTGTTCCACTTTGTACAGAAAATTACACTCCGGGTGTCATGAAGTAAGTAAAATAACTCGTCTGAAGCTAATAACCAAGTGAGATCAGAGACCTGTCCCACACAAACACTTTTAGTTACAACTGAAGCGTTAAACTCGCACGAAACCAGGCTATCCTACGTGTGGAAGAAAGGAGGTGTTGGGGATGGGGTGGAAGGCTAACTCAGGTATCATGAAGAAAAAAGACAACTTTGAAAGACCCGAGGGAAGACCTGGAAAGAGCAGCACGTGAGCAAACACCCATCATTCACATGGGAAAGTCCGTGCCTGTGGTTCACAGACACACAGTCACTAGACTCTATCGCTGTGTTACCATGGAGACTCGGCCGGAGAGGCCTCACGGGCAGCACACGGCCTTGAAAGCATACATCCGATTTCAAACCTTTGAGGTTAACTAACTCTTCAGGTACCCGGACAATATAAATGTGTTAGGAAATTCATAAACTCACACGTACAAGGGTGCTGGAAACGACGATATGTGAATAAAGGGAAAAGGAAAAGGAGTCAGAGCTACTTCTCTTGTTGAAATGGACCAGATAAGGGGAAAGGACAGATCTCGAAAGTGCCAGAAGCGGATGTCCACTTTGGCTGATCGTCTTTTCCACCTGATGAGCAGCTGTGCCATCCTTGTTAAATACTTGGTACTACCTTTCTTAGGTCTTGTAAGTTTACAAGCTCTAAGAAGAGCACCTGGAATTGGCCAATCCATCCCCTCCCCCCCCACCACCATTTTCATCTTGCAAACGGAATGCTGGGTGAAGGAACTGCTGCTCCCGGTCTAACCCCGAACTACCCAGTGGAAGTTCAGAAACTGAGAGGGGAATGAAGTTAGGGTGACAGTGACCATGTGCTCTTGATGACTGTGAAAACAGAAAGGAGAGCAGGTCTTATATATTTCCACTGACTCTGGAAATGTAATTTCGTGACAATAAGGATCAGGGTGCAAGGTGGAAATCACATACAGTCTAAATCACCCTTAAAAGTATATTCTGAAGGTATCCACTGGTGGCTACCATTTTGCCCCGCCATATGTCTGATCCACACTATTTCCTTAGCGGTAGGAAAGGTCATGGTTCCTTTGGCGAGCACCAGATGAAACTGGGTTTGGGTTTGGGTTTGGGTTTGGAGGGCCTAGGTGAAAAATGAATTAGTATCACTGACCACCACCAGGCTCACACTCAGTAGGTGCAAGCTGCTCACTCTAGGTGAGACATGTAGGGACCGAGATGGACTGCCTTTCTCCAACTTAACATTATTTCACTGCATGCTGTCCCTGGAAAAAAGGCGTCCCAGAGCCCTCTGCGTCACTAATCTTCTCTTTCTTTTCTCTCTTCATACTTTTCTCTTTTTTTTGGCTGGACACCTCTAAGTGCATTTTCATAAATCCACTTCTCATGTGGCTCTGCTGTGTAATTCCACAGTACCTATCTGTAAAGGTGAAACAGACCCTAAAAGATTTAGACAGTCTCAAAGATACGCTTTGGACCAATAATTCTAATGCTTTCTGAGGAAAGTAAAAAAAAAAAAGATTTTTTTGTTTTCAAAATGCTCAGGGCTGCGAAAGCAGCTTTCCCATTGTTTAAACTTTTAAAGAGGAAAATTGGGGGCTGGGAGGGGGATAATGTGAAGAAAATCACCTAATCAAGGACAACCAGGTAATACAAGGACTTGTATGAATTACCATCATGTTCTACGCTTAGTAGGTGCTCAAAAGTTGTTATTTTAAATAAATGAGGGTAAAAACTGGAAATGCCTCAGAACTTCTGAAAAATGCTGTGAGCTACTTGGCTTTGAGAGAAATTATCAGAAATTTCCAGGAAAAGACCCATGTACTTCATTCTGGTCCCTGAGACACCAAAAGAATGAAGCTACAGTTACAAAATCTAATGAAGACACTAGGAAAAGACTCCACAGATGTGGAAGAGTATTTGTCATACATGTGATATGCGGACGGACTCCGAAAGGGTGCTGGAAGCATTATTTCAACCACGCCCAGATGTGTGTGAGTAACTGTATGATCCGGAGACGTTCAGGTGATAACCTTTCACTCGGCACGTGGAGGACTAGACCTGTGAACTGGTCCTGGGAGAGGAAGAGGAAGAGCCCAGCGGAAGTCTAGTCACATAACTCATGGCTGTACAGGAAGCAGGCACGACGAACAGAACAGCTGGATTGTGTCATCTCCATACTCTCCAAAACCCGACTCCCAACCCAGAGAACTGCCTGAAGAGGACGCAGAGAGAGGAAGCTGTTGAGTGCCTCACTGCTGTAAAGTACCTAGGGACCTAGGGATACCAAACCTTTCAAGAAAATTCCTGCATGAAAAACAGAAACCTAAGCAAACAAACAGGAAAGGGGTGGGTTGGGGAGAGAGAAGGAAAACAAATCCAAGGAAAGAGATCAATGCGGAAAACTAAAAATACTTCAAAAACAAAAACAAATCCTCAGAAATGTATCTCTGAAACAAAAACAGGATACTGACCTAAAAAAAGGGAACATTTGGAGAATAGAAAGAGCTCTTCGGGGAATTTCAAAAAAGAAAATTTGTGAAAACCAAAAACCAAACAAACGAAAAGATAAGTTTGGAAGATAGCTTGAGGAAATTTGTCAGGAAGTAAAAAGAAATGGAAGATTAGAGAAAAGTTCAGTAAAATGAAAAAAAAAAACAAACAACCAGTCAGAGATTTCCATTTCTCCATTTCTCTTGCTAGAAAATGAATTATAGTAAGAGAAAGCAAATAAAATGAAAGGACAGAATTTTCAAATGAATAATAAATTAAAACTTTCTATAATTAAATCTTTAGGTTAAGCAGCTCTAAGGGCAGGGGGAGAGATATTCACCAAAACAGATCCTTTCTTAAATTTGAGGCTATTTAGGATAAATAAAAGATTCTAAAACTTTCCATTGAGAACAGGTCTCATGGATTTTTGAAGGAGTCATGGATTTTTGAAAGGAAATAATGGCAGACAATGGAATAATACTTTCGGAATGGTTTCTAGCTGAGAATTCTATACCCAGCCAAAGTATCAATCAACTTTGAGGGCAGAATATGTGCATTTTTAGACATGAATATAATTTAAAACTATCTCCCTTGGACCTAAGGAAATAAGCCAAGAAAGAAGACAGTATTGGATCCAGAAACAGGAAATTCAACACAGGAAGGAAGTTAAGTGAGCTCCTAGGATGTCAAATATGTTAGATGCAAGGAACCACCAGTCCTGGTTAGAAAAGGAAAACAAAGGAATTCTAGGAGGAGATCTTCAATTAAAAAAAAGAAAAAAAAGGAATTGATATATTACCTCATACGTTGACAATGTCTTATAAATAGATTTCAAAGATCTGATGAGTGAGAAAAGAATCAGCTAGAAATACAAGTACATACACAAGAAAAGAAAAGCAAAGAGGGGAGGGGAGGGGAGGGGAGGGAAAAATAAGACAATTACAAACTTCGGGGTGGGGGCAGGGTAGTGGTGGAAGGGGACCAAAAAATGATTGAAATCCTAATTTGGTACTTAGCTCATCAATGAACTACATTTATATTGTCCTATACTGTAAACACTGAATTGAAAAAAAATTGTGACATAACCATGTTGAAAGTATGGGAGAAGAAGTGGGTGGGAGTGTTAAAAACATATACTCTTTATTCACCATAAAAGAACACCACCACCCTTGGCAAATCAAGATATAGTAGTGTAAATATGTTTAGAGATATGAAGAAAATTATAAAGACCAAGAGATAAAAAGTTGAGGGTAGCATCTCTGGCAATAGGGCTGTGGAGAAGTGACAGTTAAGAAGGTGCTATTTAAAAAAATTATAGAGTAGCCCCCATACCCATCACCTTGATCTATGGGGGATATGTTCCAAGACCCACAGTGAATGCCTGAAACCACAGACAGTACTGAACCCTATATATACTGTTTTTTTCCTATACCTTACACGCCTATGATAAAGTTTAATTTGTAAATTAGACATAGTAAGAGATTAACAACAATAACCAATAATGAGATAGAACAATTCTAACAATATACTATAATAAGAATTATGCAGGGGCGCCTGGGTGGCTCAGTTGGTTGAGCGGCCAACTTCAGCTCAGGTCGTGATCTCACAGTCTGTGAGTTCGAGCCCCGCGTCGGGCTCTGTGCTGATGGCTCGGAGCCTGGAGCCTGCTTCGGATTCTGTGTCTCCCTCTCTCTCTGCCCTTCCCCTGCTCACACTCTGTCTCTCTGTCTCTCAAAAATAAATAAAAACATTAAAAAAATTAAAAAAGAATTATGTGAATGTGGCCTTCCTCTCAGAATATTCCACTGTATGGTACGCATTGATCTTGTGATGATGTGAGCAATAAAACGCTTATGTGATGAGATGAAAGAGGTGAATGATGTAGGTGCTGTGACATAGCATTAGGCTACTAGTGACCTTCTGACCATGTGTCAGAAGGAGGATCATCTGCTTCCGGGCCTCGGTTGACCACGAGCAACTAAAACCATAGAAGGTGAAATCGCAGATGGGGGTAAGGGGCAACTATTGTAAGTCGTTTGGTTATTCAGGGCTCTGGACCATTATTTGATTTAAAAAGTACAAATGAACTTAAAAATGTACTAGTTTCATGTACAAAAAATAAAGGTCTGGAAAGATCCTCAAAAACTGCTGGCAGTAGTCACCTAAATTTGGGGATGGAGAAGGTAGAATTAACATATAAGGAATTTTTACTCTCTTCTGCAGGGTTCTATAGATTTAGAATTTTTAATAATAAATATGTATTACCTTGCTTATTAAAATGGTAAAAATTGACTAATATATTTTAAGAAATTGACTATTTTATATTTATAAAGTAATATGTTATAATACATAAAACATTAAAGTTATATTCACATATTATAATTATACTATATCATACATAATTATATTTTATAATTTATTAAATATAATTTTCTAATATAATCAAAAGGCAAGACATCCAAGGAAAAGACAAGTCTATTGCTGGGAGTGATGCAGAGTGCTGCGTCAGATGTCACACAGAATGCCAGAACCTTTTAACTCCTACTTTGTTCCGGAATATTCTATTAGGGAGAAGAACTTCATATTGAAAAAGGCAAAGAGAAGATCACTAAGAAGACACTAAGACTGGTATGGAGATGATTCTAGGAGAGCAGCCTAACGACTGCTCTGAGATCGAGTCTCGTTAGCTGGAGACATGCCGTGCTAAGGCAATACATCAATCTGGTTTTAGTTACGACCTTTGTGATGAACATTATACAGTTAGCAAGGCCAGCAGGGAATGGGCCCAACGACCAATAATTCTGATGGGGAACAGGGATGGGAAGGGGATGGTGCGTGGAAGGAGGGGTGCGGCACACTTAGTTTTCAGAAAACCTTCAGTATTCTCAGGGCAACACGAAGTCTCCATGCACCCGTCCACAGCGCCTCCCAGACGGCCGCACGGGAGGTGAGAAGGAATGGGGGACCAGCCTCCTTGACTCGAGGTGTGGAGCGCCCAACTTCTGCACGGCAACTCACTTGCTGAGCGTGTGCTCTGTGTCAGGCGGTCCGCGTGTTGCCTCGATCAATTCACAAAGCCTTGTGGGATGGAGCATTCATTTCTCCCAGAGCGCAGAGGCAGAGATCTGAGGCTTGAGTTTGAATTTCCCTGCCTACAAAGTCCCTGCTTTTTCTACTGAGCCGTGTTGGATGTTATCAACTGGTCAGGACATTTTTTGTTTTAAGTACCCTCATTAAAAGTAAGCAACACGTTTAAGATACCCGTGCACATCTCACATGTCTCCACCGAGCAAGACAATGTGGAAGGGAGATGGGTGGCGAGGAGGGCGTCGTTCTCGGCCGCGTCCCCAAGGCTACTTCCTGGGAAGACTTGCCACCTCTCTAGGCTCTAGTTTCCTCACCCAGAGAAAATTGGGACATCTTAAGATGAAAGAAAATCCGGTGGAAGAAATACTAGTAGAGTCAGTATTTTTAGCTGTTGTTTTTTAAACGCTTCACTTCGCTATTCACCTTTTTTTAAAAAAAAATCTACATCTTATGGCATTTCGAATAGCATCTTTTGTAAAATCTGTCATTTCAAGGTGTGGTAAAGCCGAACCCTAGGCAGTGAAAGTACAGTTAATGACTGAGCCTCACCTAAAATACCCTGGAAAGATCAAAGGATTCATTCCAGTTCTGGGAAAAGGAAGTAGATGTTCCTAGCACTCGCTCCTCTGACACTCCCAATTAACTTTTAAGAACAGGCATAAAATGCTTTGCAGATTCTAATGCCTTAAGTAGGCACGACCCACTGTAAATGTGAGGCATAAATGGCCTCCCATTGAACCACCATGGAGGGTGACAGGAGTGGGTCGGTCTCAAACAATGGTCCAGCTTAGTAGTAAAATCCGTAACTCTAGGGTTGGGGCAGCTTTGAAAGCACCGGGTAATGGGAAAAGTTACTTAATGCTTCTTTGTTGAAATTCCCAACCCTTCCTAGTTCTAGAGGGGAAATGTCAACCGCTCTTGGCAAAAAGAATATGGAAACGTGGCACCTGGGTGGCTCAGTCACTTGGGCGTCCAACTCTGGATTTGGGTTCAGGTCATGTTTTCATGGTTCCTGTGTTCAAGCCCTTTGTCAGGATCTGTGCTCACAGTGTAGAGCCTGCTTGGGATTCTGTCTCTCCCCCCCTGCGCACAGGGGCACACACTCTCTCAAAATAAATACATGAACGTTAAAAAAAAAAGTTTTAAACTCTCAAAAAAAAAAAAAAGAATACAGAAGTCAATGGCACAGCACACGCGCAGCAAATGTTTAGTAAGTTCCAAAGTAAATGTAAATGACAGTGTTTGATAAGTGGATTTTGGCTCCCTGGGGGGGAGTCCTGTACCACATGGCCCAGGTACCACCCCTCCACCCGCCACCCCCCACCCCGAGCCAGTCCCAGGCGCTGTATCAGGACTGCTCCTGTTATTACAGTCGGAGCCCGCTGACTCTAGTAACACAGGGATGGAGTGACTCCTCAGGACAGGTGGGGCGGGGGCAGGCTTAGGAGGAGATCTAAGAGTACAGCACGTCTCCCGTTTGGACCCTGGCTTTGACCTCTCCGAAGGTTGACTGTCTCCAACACTCTGGCTTCTCTGCTCTGTGTCACGGACTCAGCATTTGGGAAGGACATGGGGTCTTCACTTCCATTCTGACCCTGGGCTCTCAATACTTATGTGACTTTGACATTTTCTCTCTCCTTCATGCTGCCTAGGGTTGTTGGAGCCCAGTCGTGGTATCGTGAGACAAGTACCAGCCCCTTACGGGGCAAGGGGCTGGACCGTGCAGAAGCGACGAGCTGAGGCCAGTGAGCCAATCATAAAGTAAGTCTTGGACATTCACCCCAAGGGACCCTTTCTTAGAACTCCCTTCAGCAAGCAACCGAGCATTTGCAAGGAAAACAGGCCGAGAGCTTTAAATATATCAGCCGGTCCTTCTCAGCCTTCCTTTTCTCTTTGTCTAAGAGATTCGGGAGTGTGGATGGCTGGGAAGAAGTCTCTGGTGAGAATAAAGGCATCTTACAAATATTTATTTACATAAATGACAGGCTAAACGAGGATCATTTTTCTCTAATCGCTAATGCTGGGTCTTGCTGGTCAACAGCTGTGGATGTACCTCCACTTATGGTGCACACACAGCTCAAAGACACGAATCGGCATTTCTCTAAAATAAAGAACTACCGGTCACAACCCACGCACAGCGATCCAGTAACACACAGAGCTGAAATTAAAGTTTCGTGAAACAGTATCTTTCCTTAGAATACGCAACGTACTCTATTCTACTCAACTGCACTATACCTTCCCTGGACTGTTCTGGCCACTTGTGTTTTTTAAAAAAAATACACGGAATAAGGCCGATTCAGGTCACTGATACTATGACCCAGTAATAGGTCTTGGTGTGCTAAAGAAAAATACTGTGGATAGTTTGCATTTCTTCATAAATTTATACCATCTTCTCCTTAATCATATATAACAAATATAAAAAATATAACAAATATTTCCAAGATTGGGCTAAAAAGCCTCTGTAGTCAAAAGGATATCTGATCAGTCACATCCAGTGTTATCTCCAGGGGCGTCTGGGTGGACGGTTGAACATCCGTCCGACTTCAGCTCAGGTTGTGATCTTGCGGTCCTGGAGTCTGAGCCCCCGCATCGGGCTCTGTGCTGACAGCTCAGAGCCTGGAGCCTGCTTCGGGTTCTGTGTCTCCCTCTCTCTCTCTGTCCCTTCCCACCTCACGCGCTGTTTCTCTCTCAAAAATAAACATCAAAAAATTTTTTTTAATGTTACCGCCACTGAAAATCACCTGGACACGTATTTTCCTTCTATAATTACAAATTAATATGAAAGAAGAAGTACCACGATTCCTTTCCATCAATATGGAAAGATTTCTAACGCATGGGCCACCATTCCGTTATACTGACCCTTGTGTCTGTCATAAGATCATCAAGGACAGATGTTGTGGACAATTGTTCTTCAATGCAAAATATGAAAAACAAGTAAGCAAACAAACAAACTTGCCTCTTCCCAGTGGTTGTAATCTTAATGCAGTTTTCCTTAACGCGCAAATATAGATAGGGCCTTATTAAGAGCATTTTAAACTTAAGAAGATTCTTGTGACAAGATAATCCCATTAGTAATTATCAGGTTGTCATCAGCATGCAACTAAGAAAAAGAAAGAATAGGAATCAGTCAGGGTCATTTCCAAGTATACGGAGGCTGACCCCACGTGCTCTCTCTATCCTCCAGCCAAATGGAGTGGCTCAACCTTCCTGAAGATGCCTATAGTTTTTGGTTTACTGCTTTCCTTTATTTCCACCATTCTCTGACTGGAATATTCTTGATCCTTATGTTTTTCTTTTGAAACTTGGTCTATTGCAAGTCTCAGCTTAAAAGCCACCTTTTTTTTTTTAATTAAAAAAATTTTTTAATGTTTATTTTTGAGACAGAGAGACAGAGAGCAGGGAGGAGCAGAGAGAGAGGGAGACAGAGGATCCGCGGTGGGCTCTGCACTGACAGCAGAAAGCCAAACGTGGGACTTGAACCCATGAACTGTGAGATCACGGCCTGAACTGAAGTCAGACTTTTAACTAACTGAGCCACCCAGGTGCCTCAAGAGCCACCTCTTTCGTGAAGTCTCCCCAGTCACTGAGTTGGAAAAAAAAAAAAAAAATCTCTGAAATCATGCATGGTTAACAATCATCTAGGACACTGTGACATCCTGCTTTAGACTCAGTGTCTCCCTCTCTCTCTCCCTGTCCCTCTTCACTTCATGCTCTCTCTCAAAAATAAACATTAAAAATTTTTTAAAAATGGACCCGCCCTTGAGTTTACATTTATTCATGTCAATGTTATAGACTGTAGATCTATATATTGTATACAATATGTATAAGTATACATATATTGTACAACATACACTATAGATTGTACGATCTATATGGTAGATCTTATGACAGATACAAATCCTGACAGACGGTGAACTTCCTGGAGGCTAAAGGCTCTGTCTTACTTGTACCTATAATCTCGCCTAACACCCAAGCATCACTTGGTCATGGCAGCTGATCAGGAAAGATTTGTTGGGTGAGTAAACATTTTGCACAAGGATGAACAGGGGCATAGATCTAAAATGGCGGAGGTAATGCTACTGCCTAAAGTCATTTAAACACCAGATCATGGGTCTAATAAAGGGAGACCAGTACTGCCTGGCCTTTCCAAGCTTTTGTTCCTTTACAAATCCTTTCTCCCTTCATAGTCTGAATAGCATGCGACCTGTGGAGTCAGTGGAATCCAATTTAGCAATCAGAGGTGATTAAGGGAGCTATTCAGCATCTGCTTTCCATATCATCCAGGCAAGGCAATCAGTAACAGCCTTCCCGTTCTCCCAGTACCTTGCTTTTGGAAGACTCCGTCCAGCGTTTTTCACGGCCTTGACTTCCTCAGGTCGGCAATGACTCCACATGTTCTCTGGAGATGTTGCCAAAAGAACAGAAATATTCCAGAGAGGGCTGAGTGACTTCCCTGGTAGAACAGCAGGCTGGAAATAATCCCGCCCTGAAAACTCACTCCAGGGGAGCCTGGATTTTAAGACGGGCACTTTACAATAGTTGAATGGGTTTCATAAAGCCCAGAAAAGAGAAGACATGAGTAACTGTGGCTGGTCTATAAGTAAGGAGAAATTTTACAATGGGGGTGGGGGGGTGAGGGATAGAGGGGTGCAGAGAGCAGCGACCTCACTCGAAGCAATGCTGCCACCCTGTGGATACCCAGAGTCAGAATCTGTATCTGAGTCCCTGGCTCCCCCTTCTCCTTAGTGATAAACAAGGAAGACCTTTCACTTCCTGTAATTTCAATTTGATAACCGTTGCCAAGACAACTAGGAAATGAGGCAAGGAACAGAGAGACCTCCAAAAAAAAAAAAAGAGAGAGAGAGAGAAACCAGGTCACCAAAATGATCCATTACAATTATTCTAACAGGAACTGTGGCCCTGCCGAGGGAAATGTAAAAATGAATCTGAAATGAGGGGTCACTGTCCTTAAATACGATGGCTGCAGGTACGCTGTGCCCGTGTGCAGATCGTGGGCGAAACTCATACATCAAGAGGTATAAGTCCTTCCCTTGGCCATGAATAACAAAATCACTTTGTCCAAGTCTTATCGTGCACACAGTGGGAAAAACCTCATTAAAAAAAAAATCTGTAGTCATTTGCAAATGAATTACCTTGGCAAGTATTTCTCTTTGTAGTTGAATTGCCAACAGAGAATAAAACAAACATGGTGTAGGCAAAATTGCGATTCCTGTCCCTCAGCAAAAATGGCAGGAGCGTTCAAAAATACGACAGAAATCTGGAAAAAATTTAAGATGAAGAAAGAGCGCCAGTGGCTCATATATCTGGAGCCTTAAGAGCAAGTGGCTCTTACGGTATCAAGGAGTGTCTCACTGATGGGTTGTGGTATCTTGCGCAGGGCAGGTACAGTCGGTACTCAATAAATGTTTGCTAAATGGCACCGCTAAGCTGAGAGAAGCTTCCACAGGACTGAACTGACAGGTGCTTTACGCTCCCACTCAAGCATTAAGGAACGAGCAACAAGCCAACACTGCCCTCACCCAGACCCGAACTCCTGGGTATAGCAGGACCCAACCGCAGCCTGCAGAGGTTGAAGAACTTGCTCCAAAACTCACAAGGCACTTCTGGGGATGCCAAGGGGAGAATGGAGTTTTCTCGCCCTTTCCTTGTTCGGCGGTGTGGAACTGTCTGTGTCTGCTGCTACAGCCTCAAAACCCGAAAGTATTTGTGCAAACTCTCTGGGTGTCTACAGAAGGCATTCTGCCCACGAATTTTGTCTTACTTCTTCCCAAGTGATTTTAAATTGAGGGCAATTTCAAAATTAGCATTCTTAGAGATGGGAATTGAGCTGCTTTCACTGAGGATTTTTTCCAAAACCAGGTAGTAGAGAATTTAAGTCCAGTTTTGAAATCATAGTGCTCAGACACATATTGGAGAGACATTCTTCAGTGTGATCAGTGGGAGGTGGTGTATATATATATATACGAAAAACACATGAGAAAGGTTTTCCGGGTAAGACAGGAGATAGCTGCAGAAGGCACATCTTTGTATTCACTTTGACCAGAGTCTACCATGTGGTCCTGGCCTTAAGATGATAAGCATCATTCCCTTTTGAGACAGTCAGTCGTCAGTCATGCTTGCACTGCCTATGGATGGCTCTGCGGATACCACTGCTTTCAGAAGAAGGGCTACAATTAAAAGTCTGTCTTTAATTAGCGAGCAAATAAGTTTTCACAGATGAAAAGATGCCCGAAATCAGATGGACTCATTATAAATATAAAACTATTTGGGATGATTCTTGGGAATGTAGTGACAGAATTGGGGGGTACAGAGAGAGGAAGTAGTGTCTGAGAATTTAAACAATACTCATGATGTAGGCAAAACTACCTTCTTCCCTCGAGTGGTCTACAAACACCAGTTTGGTGTGGATCTGATGATCACATTTATTATTCTATAGCATGCTTCCTAAGACTATTATTGTAGAATACAAATAATATAAAGGCAATGGGTATTGTCCCCTGAAAAACAAATGCATATGAATTAATTAAAAAGTTCACGAGCCAGTGGGATATTTGACAATGTTAAACGACTCTGTGTACTTAGCAAATGCAACAACAATTTCCTAATCTGAAACGGTAAGAGAGCCAAATCTCCCAGAACTCTCCTGTCATAATGGGATCCTTATCAAATCGCTTTCCTTTCTTTGTGTGTCGGGACTGATTTCACAAGGCCAAAGTCAAGGAAAACAATTTCTCTCGAAAGCAAAATCTGAGTCTTTTCCTCATAAGCCTTGATGAGTAGAGTGCTGGGCAGGAGGTGGGGGCCGAAAGAAATATTCGGAGAAATAGTCAGAAGCATTCAGAGTCCCTCTGAGCCAGCTTTGGTGCCGACAGTGCCCTAGAGTCTTACTGCCGGCAAATCCCCACCTGTCGTTAGGTGTTAGCCCAGGCATGCTTCCTCAGAGCTGTGGGCCTCCAAACAGGGTTAGGTCCCTCTGCTTCCTGCTCCCTCGGCACCTGTACTTACTGCTGTGGAGACACTTTACTGTCACCCGGCACGCTCACTGCCCACTTCCTTCAGGGTCTTCTCCACTGGGCTGGGAGCTTCTTAAGGACAAGGGGGAGTATCTCCTAGACCAGAGCATCCTAAGTATCTAGCACAGTTCCTGGGACACTCTTGACAAAATAAATTGCCCTTTTATATGAATTAACTCATTTAACATTCATAACACATTCCCAAATCTCCAACAATTTATTTTAATGACCCCGGTGGGGGTGGGCATGGAGAAAGAACATTTACTGAGCTGCAGAATTCCTTTGTCCTGCCAGAAATACATTCTCAACTCCCAGCCCTGGATATATTAATAGGACCTTGATGGCAGATATGACATGGTCCTGGGCAGCGGGTAGGTCACAACCAGGTAAGAGAGGCTTTTTGCCATCCACGTGTCCGGCACAGGATGTGGGGGTCGACAGGAGCCCTTAACAGGGAAGACAATTCCAAGACCTGCCAAGTATGCCAAAAATCCAGAAACTTATGTCAAGGGCGTACTGCAACTTGGATGAAACCAAGTGGTACGGTCGTGGGATTCTGAGAAGCCAAAACTGCAGACGGGAACCCGGCCATGAGCCTGGTGTGTCCGTGGGGCAGCGACTATCCGTTGTCCATCTGAATGGGTTTCTCCCTTTTCTAATAACAGTGCAGCTGTAGCCACAGCAACGACTTCCCCGCTAGATGCCATTTCCAAGTACATCTTGAAGCTGTATGTGACCACGTGACTGTGTTCTTCCAAATAAAACGCGAATAAAATGATGTGTTCCGCTCCGTGTCTGGGCCCTAGGACAGCAGGTGTGGCTCCACCATGCCGCCCTCTGCTTTCCGCTCACTGAAACCGGATGTGGCCGTGACCCAGCTCAACTGCCCGCGTGAGAACCGTGCCCTCGAGAAGGCCGGCGCGAGGACTTGAAGGAGCCTGGGCTCCCGACGGGTCAGGAGGAGCAGCTCTGCTCTGCGGCACCGGATCACTTCCTTCAAAGAGGAATGAACGCATCTGTGCTTTGAGCCGCTGCATTTCAGGGCGCTGTGTCGATAGCAGCTGAGCCAACTCAATGCTCTAAAGAGGAATGGGACACAAATGGCGGTGGCCTCATTTCCCCTGCACATTTCTGAGCTTCGACTTTCCTTATCTGTAATGCGAGAAGGGTGACTAAAATCCTTTCTGGCCCTGAAGTTCTATGCTTCGCCGGCATTCTCATTCCCGGGAGACCTCGCCAGTCCCATCCTAACAGAAGCGCTCTGTCCCCCAAGTTTGCTTTCACTGTGCCTTGTCGGAGCCTGCTCCACAGCTTTCGTTGACCCTGATAACACCCTGTTATCTCCAGTTGGAGCTTGTGCCATTTACTGCGGCTCGAAACCTCAAATTAAAGGCTTGAGCTTGTGTGACAGTTCAGGTGCCGACCGGGGCTGGTGACATTCTGGAAAGGCAGAGACTCTCCATGAAATTATTCCCATGGAATGGAACCTTCGAGTTAAGCTCTGCTTGTATCAAAACACCAACATGCCGGAAATTTGTTGTAACTGTCTTCCGGCCGACCGGCCGACGGCGATCTGTCCCCACAAGTACTTACAAACGACACCTCGTTTATCTTTTTAAAACCAGCAAGGGAACCATCCTTAAGGATCTGGGATCCCACAGTCATTTCTCCCACTTCTGGCTGCCTCAGTGTTTACCCTTCGCCAGGCCTGCAAATAATTATCAACTTTCTGCCAGGTTAAAAAATCTCTTCCTCACTTTTCCACAGTTTCTTCGACATCCGCTGCCATTTTTCCCTCCCTTTCTGCCTTCTCTCCAGCTCATAAATACTTTGTTAGAAAAAGAACTGCTAGCGTGACTTTCACATCTGTAGCTCTTCGAGCCCGGTATCTGCTCTAATGGCTCCAGTCCCCAGTTCTCAGCAGAGCAGTGACTCACTACAATATTTTCTACCTCTCCTACCAAGTCAGGAGCTATCACCACCGAGCTCTCATTGGGTCTTGAAGATCAACTTGTATCAGGTTGATACAAGTGCATACGAACTGTAACTGCACTTCCGGCTTCCACTAGCTGAGTGATTCCATTAGCAACATAAATGTTCTCCAATTTTGCTCTCAGCACACAAACTACCCACTGGCAGATCAATTGTTTTTTCAACTCCGGCAGTCCGCTATCGAGCTCTGGAAACACTTGAAAACCCTTAGTTGGTTTCTACCCATCAACATGTAGCTCCCCAACATAGAAATATCACGCATACTGGAACTGCTCTGGAATTTTCTAAGCCTGCTAAACCCAACTATGTCACTAAAAGCTAAAAGCAAAATTCGAAAAGATACAAGCATCAATCATCTCAACTATAATATTTCTTAATTAAACGCTCTGTCTAAACATTACATAAATTTAAGCCAAGTCAAAGAAGAGTTTATCTGGAAACCTCAAGTACAAAGGAGTATTTCTCTCCAGGCGTGGGGTGACGGTGGGGGTGCATTTTTAAGTATTTGTGTGCATGGCCATGCCAGGACATTTGCCCTACTTTGATTTCAGAATTTAATTTTTACCCATTTTCAACTTCTTCTTTCCTCAAATGATCCTTTCCTCTAACAAAGGCTGCATGTATTGTCGATGTCATTTTCCTTAAGGTTACTCAGCAGAGGCATTCACATGTAAGAGGTAAAGTGACAACTGAATTCAAAGCCCCGAACAGCATTATAAATGCTCTGGAACACAGCGTCAAGGGGTATATTCAAGAAACGTAAGAAGAAAGTATAGATGTATATTTAGATGGCACGAATGTTCCATACGACATATCTGTGTCTTAATGGCTCCTGTATATCAAAGTGTTAATTCCTAAACTAAATAGCTAATTTATACAGTGAAAATTACATGATAACAAAATTTTAACACCAAAAAATGTGCAAAAAAAGTAAGAGTTCCTTCCGCGTGAGATCCTGTTATTGTCCCACTGTTCTCCTGTATCATTTCAGAAAAGTGTTATGTACCTATGTATAATATGAATGGATGTATAAATAAGGTTTAGATAAAGAAATACACTTTATGCATTTTCTATGCTTTTCCTTTTTTCCCCACTTAATAATATGCTTTTGAGACTATGCTATATCGGCACAGGTAAATTTAGCTCATTAAGTTTTTTAAAGGGCTTGGATAATTTTCTAGGCACCTGGGTGGCCCAGTTGGTTAAGCTTGGTTAGTCTTTGGCTCAGGGCGTGATCTCGTAGTTCGTGAGTTCAAGCCCTGTGTTGGGCTCTGTGCTGACAGCTCAGAACCGGGACCCTGCTTCTATGTCTCCCTCTCTCTCTGCCCCTCCCCTGCTCGCGCTCTGTCTCTGTCTCTCAAATATGAATAAAAGTGTTAAAAAATAAAGAAAAAATAAAGGGCTTGGATAATTTTTGGAATCCGTCATCTTGACATGCATTTAGTTTTTCCCCAGTCTCTCCTCATCTCTATGCTTCGGTTTTTGCGCAAATGTGCACAAATAAACTGCCACAGCAAAGAACATGTATATTTTAAATTTTGAAAGATACCTAAAATTGCTTTTGGAGGACTGACCGACATATGATTAATTAAAAAACAAATCATCTTGTTGGTATAGCTAAACACGGTACATTAAAATAAATACACAGATAAAAATAAATGGATTTAACAGAGTATCCTTAGGATATGAAACAATTTGGATATGTCCAAAATCTTTAAGACATACTTTGTTGGCCGAATTCTGTGGAATTCACACAAATGTGAAAATACACATTTCAGATTTTGTAGATCAATGTGAGCAACATAAACTTAGCATTCAAAACAATACCACGCAAATTTTATCAAATTTTTTTAAGTTTATTTTGAGAGAGAGCAAGCATGAGCGGGGGAGGGGCAGAGAGAGAGAATCCCAAGCGGGCTTCATGTTGTCAGCGTAGAGCCCAATGCGGGGTTCAAACTCACAAACTGTGAGACCCTGACCTGAGTCAAAATCAAGGGTCGGACGCTTAACCCATGGAACCACCAAGGTGCCCTCAAATTTTATCAATATTGACCTGGACATAATGCTATTATGAACAGAGAGAGCAAAAACCATAATTGTATAGCTCTCTAATATCTTTAAAAATTTTAGTGAGTCTTTATTTTTTGGCTTTTCGATTCGTCGTTGGAAAATATCTGGATGTGGAGTGAACACAACAATTCAAAATCTTTTTTAAAAGTATTTCTGTTCAATCCTAGCAAAAGTGAATGGTCTTAGGCGTTTTTCAAAAAACAAAAATGGGATTGTCCCTAGCCAAGAGGTTCTGAGATAATATGTTTTTCTACCTGTATGTCAAATATTTAAAAGCCTATGTTCAGTTCGGTTTCCTAACTAACGGCTGCTGGACACGGCTATAATTTCCCTCTATTCCAGACCGTGAGGCGGGTCTACAGAAGAGTGCGGAGGCTGGACCAGCTGATGGTCCTGGCTTCAATCTGTAACCCAGAGAACCATGCCCTTCACCCCAGGATACCCTGGGGCAAGGCCAGACAATGACACCGATGTTTTGTTAACACCTGGAACGATGAAACAAAGGAAAAGGATGGTGATGGAGGCACAGGAGCTGACTGGAAAATTCTAAAAATGTAAAACAAAAAATATAAAACAAAGCTCAAGACTGCAATGTGTACTGAATATGGTCACCTGAGACAAGGGGGCAGGCTTTCGCCTCACTTTGCTTTCTAGAACTACTATATGCTGTGATAATAATATTCTACGTGTAAAGCCATATAAGTGGTTTGGCCCCACCCTGTTTTCCATGAGGCGATGATTTTGCCTTCCGTGATTTTGCTCCTTGTACTTTTCAGGAAGGTAACTCTGACTCTGGGGAGGGCTTACGGTACTGAGAAATGATAAAAAAGATATCATTTATATTCATTATGCGGGTAAATAAAAACTGTTACTCTGAACATTATTGAGCTGTGCAAACATAACGTCGCAAAGCAAAGCATGTCGGTAATGTAGCAGCAATTGACTTAGGGAAGAGGCAGGTGAGAAACTGTGTGTGAAAACCTGTAAATTATTAGCAGTCTTGAGCCCCGCAAGCTGCTCCCGGGAAGCCTACATAAGTGTTCCACATAACTGCTGTTTTTGTACTTTCTGCAATACATTGCTATAAAATAGCCTTGTTTTGTTAGTAGTTCCATTTAAAATGCAGGCTTCTGTATCATTGGTAATGTCTAGAACCAACAGGAGTCAAAGTTACAAAAAGTTTGACTCATCATGAGGGAAATACAAATCAAAACCACACTGAGATACCACCTCACACCAGTCAGAGTGGCTAAAATGAACAAATCAGGAAACTATAGATGCTGGCGGGGATGTGGAGAAGCAGGCACCCTCCTACACTGTTGGTGGGAATGCAAACTGGTGCAGCCGCTCTGGAAAACGGTGTGGAGGTTCCTCAAAAAAAAGAAAATAGAGCTACCCTATGACCCAGCAATAGCACTGCTAGGAATCTACCGAAGAGACACGGGATTGCTGATGCATAGGGGCATGTGTACCCCGATGTTCATAGCGGCACTTTCGACAATAGCCAAATCATGGAAAGAGACTAAGTGTCTATCAACTGATGAATGGATAAAGAAGAAGTGGTATATATATACAATGGAATACTACGCGGCAGTGGGAAGGAATGAAATCTGGCCATGTGTAGCAACATGGATGGAACTAGAGGATATTATGCTGAGTGAAATAAGTCAGGCAGAGAAAGACAGATGCCATATGTTCCCACGCATAGGTGGGCTTTGTGAGACTTAACGGAAAACCAGGGGGAGGGGAAGAGGGGAAGGAAAAAAGCCACAGAGAGGGAGGGAGACGAAACATAAGAGACTCTCAAAGACTAAGAATAAATTGAGGTGAGAGGGGGGTGTGTGAGGGGGGAGAGTGGGTGACGGGCACAGAGGAGGGCACTTGTTGGGAAGAGCACTGGGTGTTGTATGGAAACCAATCTGACAATAAATTACTTAAAAAAAAGTTACAAAAAGTTTAAAAATGGCTACGGTGCCCAGATTTCATCCAATGCCATGAGAAATGGTAAATGGGAACTTTCACATTGTTTGGTCAAAAAAGAAACACAAAGTTAGGCTGCCAAAAAGAAGATACGTTTAACGAGCAAAGGGGAAAAAAGCAGGGGTGGGGGAGAGAGAGAGACAACCCAAGAAACAGGCTCTTAACAGTACAGAACAAACCGATGGCCACCAGAGGGGCTGGGGCTGGGGCTGGGGCTGGGGGATGGGTGAAACCATGACGGGAATTAGGGAGTGCAGTTGCAACGAGCACTGGGCGTTATACAGAACTGCTGAATCACCATACTGTACACCTGAGACTAATACTGACTGTATATTAACGAACTAGAATTTAAGTAAAAACTTAAAAAAAAAAGTTTAAATTACAGAACTATCAGGCTCCCAGTCTCAGAGTCCCTGTCTCAGACTAAATTTTTACATAATACAGAGTTTGAAGTTCACCTGCATACATTTAACACAACCTCTTAATTAAATGGTAAGGGACCCAAGACTTGGATGTTAAATGACTTCCCCAAGATTAATAGGTAAATGAGTGGAATTTTGCTTTCCTTATCTGTGGCCCACAGATATTTCATAGAAGCAATCTGGCTTATGTCTGCAGTTTTCTTCACTCGTGGAGGAAGTAGCACTAACCGGGCTTTAGCATACCGGACAATGTGGGAAGACTCCTTAATAGTAAGGAGCGGCAGCAGGGGACTTAGATTAAGTACCAGACTGGGGGTAAAAGTCCTGCAGGGAAGCCTGGCTCTATCAATAACTAGCAGGATGACCTTGAGCAAGTCACTTAAACTCTACTGGATCCCAATTTTCTCATTTTAAAGGGAGAGGGTTGAAACAGATCAACTCTAATCTTCACTGCTAACATGTGTAAGTGTGATATGTTTGTTCGAGTTAACATGAATACCATTATTTTTTGAAGCAACAAGTCTTTTGTCAGGACAACTTTGGAATTTGCCTTTGGCTTTATTCTGAAGTTGGAGTACCACCTAGTGGACATTTTGCTGACTTGACTAGCCGTAAGTAATAAAAACATCAGTTCATAGAAGTGTTGGAACTGTTTATCTATTTAAATAAACAAACAAACAAAGGAGGTCCAAAGGTCATACATCATAACTATCATCGACTTTTTGAGAATATTTTTACTACTAACATGATTAAGTGCTGTTATTTGGTATTACTAGAAAAGCAATGACTTCAAGCAATTGAAATCATCTAAGGAGTAGGAGAAAATATCTGCAAAGTATTTATCTTATAAAGGCTTAATACCCAGACCTCATAAATAATTCTTACAACTTAACAACAACAACGACGACTTGATTCAAAAAGGGGCAAAGGAATTCAAGACATTTTTCCATAAAAGATATACAAGCGGGCAATAAATACAAGAAAACATGTTCCACGTCACTAATCTGGGAAATCAAAACCACGATGAGATATCACTTCATATCCATTAGGATGGCTATTATAAAACACGTGTGAAAAATCAGAAAATACTAAGTGTTGTGCAAGGAAGTGGAGAAATTCAAACCCTTGTTTGCTGTGACGATATAAAATGGTACAGCCACTATGAAAAACAGGAGGCGTTTCTTCCAAAAAATTAAAAACAGAATTACCGAATAATCCAGCCAGCCCATTTCTGAGTGGAAGACAGAATCAAAAGCAGGAGCCCAGAAGAACTGAAAGCAGGAATTCGAACCAGTATTTATACACCCATTTTCACAAGCAGCGTTATTTAAAGAGCCAGAAGGGAGAAGCAACCCAAGTGTCCACTGACGGATGAACAAGGAAACAAAATGTGGAATCTACATACCAAGAACATCATTCAGCCTTAAAGAGAAAGGAGATTATGACACATACTGTAGTAACGTGGATGGACACTGAAGACATTCTAAGCAGGACAAACCAGTCATAAAAAGACAACTACTCTATGATTCCACTTAAACGAAGTACCTATAGCAGTCGGGTTCAC
>PITB01024177.1:0-24580 GCA_004024585.1 Paradoxurus hermaphroditus | reverse complement strand
GTTTATTTATTTTTGAGAGATAGAGAGAGACAGAGCATGAGTGGGGGAGGGGCAGAGATAGAGAGAGACCCCGGATCTGAAGCAGGCTCCAGGCTCTGAGCTGTCAGCACAGAGCCCAATGTAGGACTCGAACTCACAAACCATGAGATCATGACCTGAGCCGAAGTCGGACACCCGACCGACTGAGCGACTTCTAATACGATATTCTCAATGTAGAAGGTAGAAATTCTGGATTTCCATCACCTAACCAAGAAATATCCATTTCCAAAATGTATTGTCTTCAGCTAGAAAGGCCTCTATTACTATAAAGATTTGCAACTAAATTAATCTGACCAATTAGCTAAAGCAAAACTTCCAAATAACATTCTTTTATCTTCAGGCTCTTAGAGTCACAGAATTTTAGAATTTTAGTGCTAGAAGAGATGCTAGCGTTAATTCCACGTTAAACCGAAGTTTGAGTGCCTTGATCCAGAAGCCACTGCTGAGTGCAGATCATGGCGTTTGTAAAGCCCAGCTTCCAGCCTTTTGTTCTTACACTGGTACCCATAGACCTCTTTTCTATTTATCTCTAATAAATTTCTTGGTTTAAAAACGCATCCCTAGGGCCACCTAGGTGGCTCAGTCAGTTAAGCATCTTACTTTGGCTCAGGTCATGATCTCACAGTTTGTGAGTTCAAGCCCTGCATTGGGCTCTGTGCTGATAGCTCAGAGCCTGGAGCCTGCTTTGGATTCTGTGTCTCCCTCTCACTCTGCCCCTCCCCTGCTCATGCTCTCTCTCTCTCTTTCTCTCTCAAAAATAAATAAACATTAAAAAAATTTTTTTAAATACATCTCTAATAAATTATCATGGATAGCTTTCTTTTACATAGATGTGAGAAAATAGATTTGACTGGGACAAATCCGTGCACTTTTGTTAATAACACAACTAGGACTGGAACAGAGGTCCATTCAAGGTAGAGTGTCTCAGCCACCGAGATATCCAAACATTAAGATAAACGATGAGAATACCTCTCTCTTCCCAATGTATAGATTTTCTTCTTCTTTGGGAGAGCTATTGAAGAAGAGCCACATTGCTTTGGTTTTGAAATCCTAGAAAGCAAGGATCAGAGTATACAATGCATTAAAAATTACCCGACAAACCATCTCAGTGGTAGCTGCTAAAAAATGTTTTCTTTTCTTTTTTTTTTTAATTTTTTTTAATGTTTATTTATTTTTGAGACAGAGACAGAGCATGAGTGGGGGAGGGGCAGAGAGAGAGGGAGACACAGAATATGAAGCAGGCTCCAGGCTCTGAGCTGTCAGCTCAGAGCCCGATGCGGGGCTCGAACTCACAGACCTCGAGGTCATGACCTGAGCCGAAGTCGGACACTCAACCGACTGAGCCACCCAGGCGCCCCTAAAAAATGTTTTCTAATGGCAGAGATCGTGTTGAGAAAAAAGTTCATGTGTTGGTGTTCCACCTCCCTTCTTCTGTCTTTTCTTTTCTGATGCTCCCTTGCCACGTTTTTCAGGTATTCAGCTTCATACCATGACCAGGAGCAGGGGATGATCCTTTGGGCAGTTGCAAGCCAAGACTGAAGGAGATAAGACTAGAGACATCAAAGTGAGGACAGGGCGGGAGTAGGGAAGACCCGGAGGGTCCTAGGGGTTGCAAGTTGGGAGAAGCCTAGGGACCTAGGAACGAGAGCCCCGACAGAGTCTGTATTTGGTCCTCGGCCGGACAGGAGATCAGGAATCTAGCAGATAACACAGCAAACCCAAAGCTCTAGGAGCAGAGAGTGCTTGACCTTGAGGTAGATACCAACGACAAGGAGAAACCAGCTTGGGGCCTATGGGTACAGGGTCAGCATTTGGCACAACTCCAGAGCTCATCATTCTCATTATCTACTGTGAAGAGCAGGCCAGAAACCCTAGGGAATTGACCAGTGTCTTTAAAAGGTTAAAGATGAAAGATGGGAAGTAAATCTCTCCTTGTGATGTCGACAATGAAACACGCTCTGGGGAAAAATGCTGAAATTCACACTAAGGTTACGCCTCCTCAGGACGGTTTGCATGGCGGTGGAAATCAAAGCAATAAACTCAAGGACTTAACCTTAGAACGGGGGAAAGGCTGTGGGCAGAGGGTGATTTGGGGGCATTCCTGGGCGCCCCGACACCCCTGAGTGGTGGAAGGGCTGCCTGGGAACCTAGGTACCAAATCTGGTAATTGCAGAGTTTTCGGAAGGGCGCTCCCACTCAGCTCCTCAGTTCAGTACACATGCCTTTAATTTGGGGCTTTTTAATTCGGCTCCAAGGCTGTCGTCAGCCATTTTTCCCTCTTTCCTTTAACACTGACCACCTTGTTTCCTTTTATACTCTGAACAGAGCCAAGCAGTGTGCATTGAAATCCAACATCCTTTGTGTTGTTTGGGAAATCTGAGGCTGACATCTCCGGGGCTTTTTTGTTTCTCTTGCCTCTCTCCGCCATGACCTGCCAACTCCTTTTGGCTCTCCTGGGCTTTCGTCATGTCCCCTATCGATTGCTACCCTTCTCTTTATTTGCGGGCTGCTAAGGATGAACCCTGCAGCACAATGACGCTGGCTTTGGACATGGTTGGGTCAGCCCTTGACCCCGGGCACATAGGTCCAGTGATATTAGACCGGGGTTGCTATTGCATCAGCCACTCATAAAGGAGCCAATTGATTTTTTTTTTTTTTTACAGACTGCTATTTTGAATTCACAAGGTCTTTTCTCGGATTGCATTCTGCTTCTTTAAATGTTCTTTTTCTGCCTCTTTTCTGTCTTAGACCTTGGGATCCTCAGGTACCCGGTTTACTAATTACCCCCAATGCTGGCACCTGACAGCAGGTGGCCACAGTTCTGTTAATTATGTCCCCAGGCTGAGGAATTCTCTTGTAATGACATCCAATCATCTACCTCTGACTCTTGGGCTGAAAGCAGGTTGCAGGCATGCTTCTCTTCCCCTGAGCTCTTAAAATCTATTCTTCTGGCCTCGCACCTTAAGATTTATATGCTGTGCCTTGAAGGTATATGATAGAATAGCCAAGGACTCCGTGCTTTCGAAGCAACTGGTGGAGTTACTGCAGGCTCAGATGAGGGGGCACTCGGGACCCAGCCAACACAGCATCCATTTTCCAGATACCCAGACCAACCGGGAAAGTGTTCCCAGAGGCGTTTGGCTGGATTAAGACCCTTGTTTTGTTTCCTTCCATCCCCCTGACCCCAGCGTAAACCATCCCAGCCCAAATAGGGATGGTAGCTTTGCACCGAGAGTAAAATAAAGATTAAAAGGAGCCATGGTAAATTCCTCCATCTGTGGTTGACTGGGAAAGACTCCGGTACAGGACAGAGGGGACTGGGGTTTGCAGAGAAGTAGGAGCCCATCAGTTGTAATATTCATCCCAGGAGTGACTGGGCCTCTGTTTCCCATCCATAAAATGGGGGAAATATCTATTCCTTGTTTGAAGGGAAGCCAAGAGAATTCATGGCACAGTATTTCCAGAAGGCCCAGTATTCCGTGGAGGAAGGTGCTGTGTGCATCTATGTGAACGCACAGAGATATGTAGATACATAGATAATCCTTCATTGATTATCTCAAGATACTGAAAGAAATGAATTATGGGTAAGGAGAACTGTTGAGCAGGGAGTTCTGGTCAATTTGTAGGCACTTTAAAGCAATTGTGATGGATGTAGGAAAAGAAATCAATAGAGAAATATCAGTAGGGATTTCACTGTAAATACAATATCCTCACAGCCTAACTAGTCATCAAAAATGCTGCCTCTCTGTAATGTGCTTGAGTTAAAAGGGGAAAAGAAGATCTTTGTATGTAAGTAGTAAAAATAAAATAAAACCCGCACTTAGCCTCACAAATGGTGAGGCAAGGACGGGAGGAAAACAGATAAAATTGGTTCTGGTCAAGGTCAGAGGTGTCTTATCTGATCTACAATTTCAATCACAATTTGCATTTGCTTGAAAGACTTTGAAGTGTCCTTGTAGCTGGTTTTCATAACGCCCACAGAAGATAGAAAGGGCAGATTCCCTTTTCACGGCTGAGGAAGCTGGCTGGGGTTTCCCCGGGCTCATAGGACGCCACACACGGGGATGCTTACACTTAATCCCAGGTCATTCTTCTCGAGCTGGGGGACTTCCTACTATTCCATACTTGCTTTCGGAATTAGGTATTTTCTCTGAGGCCCGTTCTGCCCTAATACTTTCTCCTCTTCGGCGACTCTGCTTCTCATGGCGAATCTGCTGCTCCTCGGTCCCTCCTCAAAGACTTGGGAACCTAGGCCCATTTCATGCCTGTTCTCTGTAAATAAGACTTTCTTCTCGAGTCAGCAAACTCCCCAGGGCTGCCCTGACAACCACGTATCATTCGGCCCTGGCGGGTCTCCAAACTCTCCCCTCAGCTGATTCTTCCCGAACAGCCTCTCCACCTGGAATTTCTGGTCCTTGCCCAATCCAAGGTAAGCCGGCAGAAGCGGAGCGGGAAGGAGGAGGGAACATTCCTGGCGAACGCATGCCTTCGCCTTCCAGCTGCCAGCCGGCCCTGGTAGAAACAACGTCGATTTTTCTGGCCGAGCTCACGTGATTCTTCGTCCATCCTTCACGTCTGCGCTGATAAAATAACGCTCAAGAGGGTTGCTCCTTTGTACCTGGTTTTGCCGCATCTCCTCGTTCATGCTTTCCCTCTCTCGTTACTGAGCGCTCTTTCTCTCCGGCTGTTTGAAATCTTCTCGATCGATGAATCCGCCCATCTCCGTGCCGATTTATTTGGGAGCTTTGGCCCGCAGACAGGTCAGCGTGCGTCATATTAAGGATGCTGGTTCAGCGCGCAGGCTAGTGGATATGCCTGCCTCGTGACCATTGTCTTCCTTCTTTGTCCTACGTTTACCTCGAGGGGAAAATTATCACCCCGTAAGCTTCCTTCCGGCCCACACTCCTCATAATTTTTTTTTCCTGACCACTCAGAGACAGAGAAAGGGTAACGGTGGCAAGGATTTATTGCTCTTTCCTGATACGTGTGAATACATTGCATCATTCCAATGCGATCTGGACTCCTACAACGGACTCCCCCTGCCTGCTGGCTTGCCTGTGTTCTCTGTTCTGCGGACAACAAAAGATGACAGGCTGTAAGTTCCAGCCTCAGAAGAGAGCAACTGGCTTCCGTTGGCAACCTTGCTTGTTAACTGGCAGCTCCGAGAAACCAGCCTCCCTGGGTCATCTGAGGACAGGCAGGGGTTGATGAGTTAGAAAGTAGAAGAAGCGGCAGAGAGAGGGTCGACTTGAATTCTGGAGCACGGCTGTGTCCAGGCGCCCTCTCCCCTTGGGGCCCGTCCCCACCTCTCAGCCCTGTCCTGGTAGCAGGGTCAGATTGTAAGAAATATAATAAGAAGGTGCCTTCTCAGTAAATGTCTTTCTATCCTCTACGGCAAACCTAGCTAGCCTGGAAGTTTCTGATACCAGTAAGAAAAAAAAAAAACCCACCTATTAGACTTGGCGCTGTGGCAGACTCCCAGAATGTTTCCTCTTAGTTCGGTATTTCAGACCTAGTTAGGTTACAAACGGGATCGAGGGGCACCTGCGTGGCCCAGTTAAGCATCCGACTTTGCCTCAGGTCATGATCTCACAGTTCGTGGGTTTGAGCCCCACGTCGGTCTCTGTGCAGACAGCTCGGAGCCTGGAGCCTGCTTCGGATTCTTTGTCTCCCCCTCTCTCTGCCCCTCCCCACCCCCAAAAATGAATAAACATTTAAAAAGAAACAAATAAGGGATTGAGTATTTTTAATAAAAGCTTTTTCAATAGACACTTGATTTGGGAATAATTTTAGATTTACGGAAAAGCTGCACGGACACATATACCCTTCCCTCAGTTTCTAGGAGATCAATTTTAATACTTGGCTGAGTTTAGACTAATGCTTTAAATAGGACCAAAGCAGACTTTTAGGATTTTTTGGGTCTGCCTAATTAGCAGCAACATCTCTGTTCCTCGGTGCTAGCGTCCCGCTGAGTGCCTCACTCAGTCTCTCCTCGGGCGCAGGGGGAAGCCTGACCAGCACAGAAGGAATTAAAGCAATCCCAGCTACATGTCCTGGCCCTCAGCCCCGCGTTTCCTTTATCGACAGCTCAGCCGGCCCTTTGGTCCCAGATCTGAGCAAATGTACACGGGGCCTCTACCTCATTTCACAGGAGTGTCCCCATCAGCATACCTGAGTCAAGAACTATGTGGTTACTTCCCAGCTTAGGGAACAAACTCCGCTCCTCGGCCTTGATTTTTGGCTCCGGGGGGCTCTGCCCAGCTCCTGCTGCTCGCCTGTATGTATTCCTGAAGCTGTCTGTGGGCCTGGGTCAGGACTCACCTGAAATACGGCCTGTCAGTTCAGCGCTTTCCAGACTTTGTGTCTCGGCTGCTGGACTAAACTTTCTCTTGATCCCTGCGCGCCAAGAGTGAACTAATGGAGGCCCTTGTCCAGACCCCTCCAGGGCTTCTCCGGGCTCCTGAAACTGACAAGGCCGTGCTTGATCACATCATGAGCTGTGAAGATACTCGCTTTGTTCCATCATTTTTATACAAACCTTTACGGCCTATTACCTTTCAGGCTCCATCACTGAGGTTTACGGGGAGGAGCTCACGGTCTAGCAAGAGGAAGCAGGCAAGAACCGTGTCCACACAGCAGAGCCGCTGATATGAGGAAGCTAGCCCAGGGTGAGTGATAGGTCGGACTCAATTCCCTAAGGGGGCCACACAGGAAGAAAAGCAGACTTGAAAATAACAGTAGGGGCACCTGGGTGGTTCAGCCGGTTAAGCGCCCGACTTCGGCTCAGGTCACGATCTCACAGTTCTTGGGTTCAAGCTCTGCGTGGACAGCTCAGAGCCTGGAGCCTGCTTCGGATTCTGTGTCTCCCTTTGTCTCTCTGTCCCTTTCCCGCTTCCTCTCTTTCTCATTCTCTCTCTCTCCCTCTCTCTCAAAAATAAATAAACACTAAAAAAATTTTAAAGAAGAGAACAATAAGCAGGGTCACTTTGGACATATGCTATTTGAAGTTACTATGACATCTCTAGCTAAAGTTACTATGACATCTGTTACGCGTCGGATATAAAAGCTTGGGGAGAGAAGAGAAACATGGGCTAAACTTTTGGGGTTAACAGATACAGAGGCAAATCGAATCCTAAGGCAACCCAGAGATCATCGATACAAGGGAAAGAGGCTCAAAGGGAGTCTGGAAGAAACCAACACTTAAGGGACAAGGGGAACAATACTGTGTTATTTCTAGAAGCATTCTTCGGACTTGGAGGATGTAAGGCGTGGGGGAAGAGGTATGTTTTCGTATCTTCTCTCCCCTGAACCTTAGCCCACTTTCTGTAGTGCAGTCCGCCCAGGCGGGGAGCAGTTGGGTATCTGCCCACGGTACTGCTGAGTAGCATGGCCTAGAAGCCTAGAGTCCCGGCCTCTGCTACTAAGGTACGAAGGACTCGTTCTCCTCCGAGCTGCTCTGCATATCCATTGAAGGAAGAAACTGAGGAGCAGCGAGACACATCCACAGTCCCTGAATAGATTTCACTATACTTAATATGGGGACACGATATGGGTCATTAAGTGACATTCTGAGAAAAGCAATCTGTGCTCTTGGGACCGAGGCTCCCCAGGAATCACCAAAGAGTAACTGGAACTGGTTAGAGTGGGTCGGAACTAGTAAATGCCCAGGTCCCCAAACAGCTTCCAGGACCATGAGGGCCCCCAAATAGCTTGGTTAGTAAAGGATAAATTCCAGAGTCTGTACTTAGAAGCTAGAGAAACAAGTAGGTATGATCTGTATCCAAGAGAGGGAGAGATGTTTAACTATAATAATAACACCCAGAAGTTTAACAGACGCATTGAAACTTCCAAATTATTTCTTGCGTTGAATGAGCTGAGCTGTGATTAATAACGAACATTGTTTTAAAGCTCCAGAATATGGAAAAAGTAGTATGATTATGGCTCCCCGTTTTCAAGGCTAGTCGACAATATATATGTGAACATGAGCTGTCTCCCTGGGAAATCTGAGAACACGATATGGATTGCTCGTGGACGCCCTATCTGAAAACATTTCTTTAAAAACTCTGAAGTCCTTGGCCCCACTTCTCACTGGGCTCTCAAGCCACTTCTGTCCATCTGACCTGGAGAAGGCTCTCACAGAGGTATTTTTAAGGAGCACAAATGAGTTATTGTCAGGCACTGGGCTATCTAAAGACCGCAAGCAAAGACTACCCTTATCCCTTTAATAGAGAAACCCAGAGCTTTGATAAGTCACCCTGTATCTATGTGACTAGATACCCCGGAGCAAGTTCACCCAGAAACAAAATACAGGGACAGACCAATCCCTGCTGACAATGAGACCCACGGATGCTGTAGATGGGGTGTGGGGAGCAGCTGGAAACTGGAAGGAAGTCTGAGAATTATATGCAAGCGTCTCCCATCTGGAGTCCAATTTTTTTTTTCTCACTGGTCTGGAAAGCTCTCATGTTATTTATCCCAACACATCGCTGCAATCTCGTGCCCTAAGAATATGGAAAGAAGATCTATTCTCTCATTTGGGTTTGTTTTTTGTTTTTTTTTTTTTTTTTAGCATTCCTATAAAGAACAGATAGCAACATGCCCAATTTTTAGAAGGAAAAGCAGAAATTTCTTTTCTTTATCCAGCAAATATTTATCAAGCACCTCTTCAGTACCAACACCTACTACGTGATGAACGTAAGTTACGATCCTATGTAGCTCGCGAATCTGAGGGAAGCAGATAAAATCATGAGCAAGAAAATGAGTAAACGCTTTCTTTTTTTAAAAGTTTATTTATTTTGAGAGAGAGAGAGAGTGCATGCGTGCGCAAGTAGGCGAGGGACAGAGAAAGGGAGAGAGAGAGAGAATTCCAGGCAGGCTCTGCACGGTCAGCACAAAGCCAGATGCGGGGCTCCAACTCAGAAACCATGAGATCAGTGACCTGAGCCGAAGTCAGACAGACGCTCAACTGACTGAGCCACTCAGGCGCCCCAATGAGTAAATGCTTTCAAACTCTAATAAGACTAGAGGACAATGAACACTATAGACTGTATTATTTGTTCAAATTCTTTGCTTGCCCTCTCCCTTGGGCCATTCGCTATGGGGCACTTCCCTGAACACCTCCCATCCCTGGACAAAGAGTATTCTTACTTCACCGAGACCAAGCTGGGATGTGTGATGTGCTCTGGCCAACGACCGTGAGCGGAAGTGATCTATGCCACATCCAGGCAAAAGTTTTACGAACCGCTGTGTGGTTTTGCCGTTGCTTTTTCCCCTCTCACTCATGAATTGAGTGTCCTAGATTGAGAATCCTTGCCTTTCCTTCCTATCCCTAAACGAAGACAGCACATGAACGAGCTTTCCCACAGCCAATCTGAGTGAGACAAGGATGGAAAAAAAGTCCTTTATGGATCTGGGGACCGCGATTTGGGGCCTGCTTGTAATTGTAGCCCAACCTAGTAAAGACCGATTCGTACGAAGGGTATGTTTGTGTATTGGGGTGGGGAGTGGTAGGGGGTTCCGTGATGGCCTCAGAGGGCTTGTCTTAGGAGCTGATGGTTTTATTGACTGGCCTGAGGTCACTGTGTCCCCAACATAATAACCAAGTTTTCCCAAGCCTTTTTAGGCCATCCCCACCCCCCCAGTTGACACTACATTTGCAGAAGGGCTGGAATCTGAGTGAAATTCACAGAGCATATAACAGAAAGATGCAGAACTGAATTTCTATGTAGATTCATGAAAATTCCAAATGACTTCTCAAACACTTACGTTTGGATTAAGTCTAAAGCATGTTTCGCCACAAGCTCCTTGTTCCTTAATTTTAAATCTGTACGGAATCTCAGGAGCATGGAATCCATATGTTTCCCATTCGTTTACACTTACCTCATCAAAATATGGTTTGAAAGAATCACTTGATGTTTTCAGCTCTTGAAATCATATTTTCCTACTTAAACTGGGAGGCTGCCTTTCCTGTGGTCTCCACCTCCAAGGAGGAAAATATGTTCATCCTTTTGGGGTGTGGTTGGGGTCCCCGGTTCAGATTCCTCCTTCCTCTTGGCCATGAGGCAAAGTCTTCCAAATGTGACATCTTATCGTGACCCACGTTGCAGTCTGCCAAATTAAACCGCCATGTCCAGCCATTGGAACAAGACATATTTCTTTCGAGAAAATGAAAGATTCAAAGCCCGGGGTCCAAGTTTTCCCCAGGCACCTACTCTTTTCACTGACACCTAATTCTTTTCTTTGCAATCAGGTCAGCTTCAATATTTTGTATCTTACTTCTAACTGATAAGAGAAGTAATTTTAGAATCTCGTTCTTGAATATTTAGGAAAATATAAGCATTTTTAGCATGGCATACCTAGCCCTTTGTCGTTTACACTGAATTATTATTTTAATATCTCTTCCTCAACACCAAACCACTTGTCATTCCCCAAACGTGACCTGTTTCTTCTCCTTGGCAAACGCCGCTCTTACTAGCTGGGATGCCGTCATCCCTCTAGACCACCGGGTCCTTCCTACTCTTCCTTCCAGATTCTGCTAAAAGATTTCTTCCTCTGTGATCTCCATGCAATTACGTGCTTCATCGCCAGGGCTCCCACATGGCCACACGCGTACTTCCATTAGCATTTATCTCATGGTGTTATAATTATTTATATGCAGAGTAAGCTCCTCCAATAGATTTGTCCTATTTGAGGGCAGGAAACAGGCCTTATTTGCCCTTGTTTCCATCTCGTTGCCAGAATAAGATGCCTCAACCAACATTCACTGGTCGAATAAATGGTTAAATATGTGCTTGGCTAAATGATACTCAATATTCATTATGATATCTGCACTGCAGTGAGAAAAAAATACATATTCTGGGTTGGGCAGGTGGGGTTCAAAGGTTCACATATAATAAAAATATCACAATTTAGCATTTTTTCGAATTAATGCCAAAAAAAAAAACCCCAAAAAAACAGAGGGAAAGAGACTATGCCTCCTGAGGTGAAAGCAGAAAGAGAGGAGGAAAGCAAGCCAGTTATCCAGGGAGGTCAGACAGTGCCACGCAGTCTGGATGGGGTGGGGAGCCAGTTCTCAACAGCCTTCTAGGTCTGCAATGTTCCACCTAATTATGCTTTTATAACTTTTCTGAGGTTGTTCTTTGCCCCGTCTTCTCTGAGCCTTGTTACTAGCACAGTTTCAATCTCCAAAAGTGCTGAATTTTCAACAATCGAACTGAAGGCAATTTCTGGGGAAGGTAGGGTAAGAGCCGGCAGTTTTTTTCATGAGTTTTTACATATAAAATGTATATTTACATATAAATACGTATATATATGTAAAACATGTCTTTACATATTTATGTAAAAATCATATTTCTTACATATACATATATATGTAAAACATGTCTCGTATGTATATCCATACACACATATACAAATACGCATATATATTTTATATATGCGGCTATACATAAATATGTGTATGTATTATATGTGTATATATATTTATATTTGTTTTTATATATTTATATTATTATATTATACACAATATTAATTATACATTATACTATACGTTATACATATTATATATAATATGCATTATATTATACATTTATCTCATTATATTATACATAAATATGTGTATGTATTACATGTGTGTATACATTTATGTACACATACACATATATATATACATATATATACATATATATATACACATGGGAGAGAGAGAGGTAATATTGTATGCGTGCTTGTGTGTGTGTGTGTCCATGTTCATTTAACCTTGCATGTGAATATATTTTCAGGCTAATTAAAATCCAAATTGCCTAATTACCACGTTGCCTTAAAGGAAAATTCTAGATTTACTTTGTGCGGAAGACAAAAAATTAATGAACGAAGCACCCAGTATTACAATAATAAGAAGCACAATAAAACCTGGTTGGATACTGGCCTTAGTATTTCGAGTAGCAGAAAGAAGACATCGATGGCTTTGTTAATGAAAAACTAAGCAAATAACTCAAACTATAAGTGTCTTCTTTTGAAACAATGACACAGTCAAAAACTCCCCTCCTACCTCTCCTTGACGCAAACCTTTGAGAATCTCACAGATTTTTTTTTTGGCTTGTTTTGTTAAAACTGTGGATTGAGGAGCAGTGGGGAAGTGGGGTGGGGGGGATAAACTTCATCGGGCATTTCAGAGTCAGAGACTCTGGACTCACATTAAAACTGTAAGCACCGAGAGGTTTGAAACGGTGATTCGTATCTCCTAAAGAGTTTTACAGTCATCAATGCTCAGAGTGAGCTGACGAACCGGGAGTGGGTGACCTTAATAGATATAACTGTGTATGGGTTCATTGTACCATGAAATTAAATTTTAAATCTGAATTGATGAACAAAAATGCTGGTTTGATATTTTCGAACAATAGTTTCGATAGTTTTGTAACTCTTTCCTTTCCATGAGAACTGGTCTGAATTTGGGACTGCATAAGAGCTCCCCACTTCTCAAGACTGTATCTGAGCTTTACTACAAATGAGTGAATTTAGAATATATGGGGGATAAGGGGGCTGATGATCCATGGGGAGGTGCTCCGTGTCTTTATTCCTTTTCTTCTTCTTGTTCCTTTGCCGAGACCATGTCAGCTTTTTCCTCTTGTTTGTGCTGTGGATTCCCATCCACTGTCTACAGAGCCCTGCTCTGTTAATATCCCCAACACTGGCATGCCCTCAATCCCCTATGCTCTTCTTCAGTTCAGGTTTCTCCCTTTCTGGTCCATGGAGATGTCCTATCTCTCTTCCTTGCCTTCATAAGAAAGAACATTTAAAGAGGGGCCTATATTTGCTTCTTCACTCTTCCATCATCCATGTACTCATTTGTTGACCCCAAGTAACTTAGCTTCCTCTATAATCACCTAGGTAACGCCAAATCCTATGGCCTCTTAGCAGCCCTTGTCTTACCTGCTCTCTCGGCATTGGGCATTGTTCCCCACTGCCTTCTTCTTGAGCATCTCATCTCTGATTCTAGGAAAAGGACTCCTCCTATTCTTCTGTGGACTTACTTTTCCTATTTGTTGTGTTTTCCAGCATGCTCCCCAGGGGGACTGTATCTTACCCTCCTGCCTCCTGCCCTTTTCCCTCCCCCTCAGTGGCCTCCTCCTTTCTTCTGGCTTTAGTCATCACCGTTTCACATGACTTCCAAATCTATACTCTCTACTTGGTCCCTCATCTGAGCACTTGCTCCATATTCTTATTTACCTTCTTAGTACTTCCACATGAATGTCTTCCTAAGCATCTCAGAATCATATGGTTAAAAAACAAATCATCACCTACTTCTTCATACCTGTATCTCACGCTGACTTCCCAATAAAGGAAGACTAAGACACCTGGAAGTAAAATTCAGAAACTTTCCAGTTCCGAGCAGTGAAGAGATGGAGTGGGGGAGGGGAGCAATATTGAGGAATCTGTGCCAGAGCCTCTATAAGGCATTTTGAAGAGTATCTCTTCGTTTCTATCTTTACTCACTTACTATTCATCCACTCACCCATTTTTCATTCATTTATTCATCCATCCATCCATCTATCCCTCCCTTCCTTCCCTCATTCATTTAAAAAGCATTTACTGTGCCCCTTATTTTGTCAGGAATACAGATATACATAATCTCTGACTTCAAGGAATTTCATAGGAAGAGGCGAGGATTGCATTAAACTTTTCAGATAATGAGAGAAATACTCAAAATTTGGAACACCGAGTAAAATATGGCCAGTATCACTGAGGAGAGAAAAGTTCAAGGAATCTTCAAAAACAGGTGGCATGAGACACCTCTTAAAAGATGAGTCGGTGTTCATTATGAGCACAGCCCCAAGATGCTGCATGAGCAAACACTGAGGTCTGAAACAGCCTCGTGTCCTGAAGAGGCGGAGGGTGGAAGACACAGAGCTGGAATCGAAAATCCGGCAAGGCCGAATGGTGAAAGTGCTTGTACTCACCGTGCCTAAGAGTTAGAGTTTTATCTTGAAGTCCTTGGGGAGTCACTGAACAGCTTGGGATGGCCAGTTGCCAACTGGGGAGGTGCAGTTTTATCTTCTCCTTGGGCTCCTGCTACCGTCACTCTGCCCAGTTCTAGCATTTACTGTTCCGGCTTTAATCTCTGACCCAAGCGAGAACACAGCCTCCCCTCCTTGCCTCTCCTCCTCCCAACTCTTGGGACAGCTGGAATCGTTTCCAGTTTTCAAATAGAGCTTTACTAAATGCTAAAGGGAAATAAAGGGAAATTGTTGGAGAAACGTCATCTGTAAAACAATAGTCTAGTTTCCTAAGTACAGATGTATGAGTCTACCATTCTGTTAGAAAGAGCTGAGGTCTGCTTGGTTTCCAAATGTCTTTCTACTATTTACACCATTCTTATCACTGGTACTACTTCTTCTACCACCACCACGGCCACTATCTCCCCAAGCAACATTCTAGCAGCTAACCTAGCATAAACACATATTTTGTGCCATCCGCCATGTTGGTTGCTTTATTGATAATGTCTCGTTTAATCCCAATTACAATGAATAAATAAAATCAATGAAATATTTATCAATATTCCATTTTACAGAGGAGGAGGCTAAAACTCAGATGGAAGTAAAGGAACTCCTCCAAGATCACACAGAAAATGAGTGACAGAACCAACAGTCCATATCAGTGGGTATTGGCAGGTTCAAGGCAACCAGAACCACTCAAAAAAAGGTGCCTGGCGCATTGTAGCTTACGCTGAATACTTACTGGACACCCTCGTATTCTTGTCCTCTCTTCTGCTGAGTGTCTCCTCTTCTTTCTAGCCCCTTTGCCCAATAGAGCACTTTACTGGGATGGGAGACTAACCCCTCTCATCTCAAAGCACTTCTTCAGAGCTCAGATTCTTGTAATTCTCTTGAACAGAGCATTCTATGGTGAAGGATGGAGTGGGAGAAGTGTTGATCTGACATGCAGTCGCTTGTACGTGGCCCAAGGCAAGAACAATAGATGAGATTCAGACGTGTTCTACTTCTTGTCATTCCTTTGGATTAAAGGCTTTAGGTGGAGAGGGAAGTAGTAAAAAGACAACAGCATCCTTTTCTTGTGTAGTTTTGAGAGGATTCTTCATGCATTGTTGAAGCTTTCATTTTGTTTATTTCCAATCGTTGAACGAAACAAATCATCTGCAGATGTAAAACAAAATAATCGATCAGTTCTGGGTTTAGCGTAACACCGTCCATGCAAGGGATTTCCAGAGATCATATGCCTATCTCCAGAACCTACTCTCAGCAGACTTGCCAAGTAGGTCTGGAGGGGGGCTGTCCCTTTCCTCAGCAAATGAATCATCAGCAATGTTTACAAAGCACGTGCATATTCTGGGCCCCTCTGTTTTTTATGTATCACACAGTAACCCTCCAGTACAGGAATTATCAATCCGCATTTTTCAGATAAATACATTCAAATTTTGATAGTTGGGTAACTTAATATCACAGAATTGAATTTCAAAACTAGGTGGGTCTGACTTCCATGCCTTGCTAAGCATCAGCAAGTTGGTGTACAGAGTTACATGAACCTTCCTTGCTATTCAAGACTCAAGGCTGCTGTTTCTCATTAAAACACCTGTATTCTGTCCTCTCCTTTTGTATGTTATGTTAAATCCCCACCCAGGACACCTGTAGGACACCTGTACGCCCCTGCCAATAGATTTAGACTTTACCTGTATCTTTATATGTGATTTGAAATCTCCCAGCACTGACTGCAATCTTTCAACACCCCTTCATCAATATTCTCTGCCTAATGTCTGTCTTTCTAGTTTGACCTGAAATTAAAAATGTTGACTGCAGCCTCACACTCCGCATCCATGGAATCACACAGTCTCTCTTTCAATTCAAAGCCTTGCAAGAACTTTCTACACTCTCCAGCAAGGACTCTGTCTTGTATTCTGTGCCACCCACTGTACCCAAATTGGAACCATTTCTTATCATCCTGCCTTATTCAGCAGACCCCCCTTCCTGGCCCAGACAAAGAGAGCAATGAAATGGACAATGTGGCAATGTTAGAAATCAGAAATCAGACATTTTGAAAAAAAGCCACAATGATAAAAAACTGTCAACAATTTTGTTCCAGAGGCAATGACTGCACTTGCAAGGATCATAGCCGTTCAAATTGGAAGACTCAAAAGTCTGCCTTCCCTGCTGTGTGTATATCTGTAATTATTTACTTGAACATGGAAATGGAATCTTTAGAGAAGCAATTACCGTGCAGAACAGACAGCTCTTCCTTACTAAATTCAAATGGAGTGGGGCAGCCATTGCAAATTGGCCCAATTTCCTACATCATCTCAACGTCCCAACTCTTTCTTGGTGCTCAAGTGCAAAGCTGCTCCAGGAAGATGAAGTGTCTGCCCACCTCTCTGCCAAGGGAACAATTACGTACAACCTCAAGATTTCGGAAGCATAAGCTAGAATAATGGCTTATATCATCATCACCACAATCATGGCATTGTCTTATTTTGGCACTTTACAGTGTGATCACAAAAGGTTCCCTCACCTAATCTATATTTTGATCCTTATTAAAAGCATCCCATGAGTCGAGTATTGCTGACCCCAATTTTTATATTAGGAAATAGAGGCTCAAAGAGGAAAAACTACAGATAACGGAGCCAGGGCTGGCACCAGGCTTCCTGACTTATAGGCAAGCTTATGACAACACATCAGGCTGTGTGGTCAGAGCTCGATGCCATTTATGTGGACAAGTGACGTCGCACAGTGGGTTCAGATGAAGAGTTTTGGAGGTAGATTCCTGGGGGTTCAAATTTTAGCTTTGGCCCTTACTATTTGTTGGCCTTGGGTAAGTTAACTGAGATTCCATGATCTCACCTATAAAAGAGCTAAAATGCCCATTTTTTTGATACTTGGGTAAAATTTTTAAAAAATGCCTGTAGAGTACTCAGGCTCAATACAATTCTTGATTCAAAGTAGGGGATCAATAAATGGGAATTGTATCACTGTTCAGAAATATAAAAATCTCTGTGGCACCAGGGTGGCTCAGTCAGTTAAGCATCCAACTCTTGATTTCCACTCTGGTCATGATCTCATGGTTCATGAGTTCAAGCCCCACATGAACTGGTATTGCAGAGCCTGCTTAGGATTCTCTCTCGCTCTCTCTGTTTGCCACTCCCCTACTCATGCTCTATCTCTCTCTCAAAATAAATAAAAAATAAACTTAAAAAAAAGAAATACAAAAATCTCTGAAAATCAAAAACTATTAAATAACTTCTTTCACTGCAAAACCCAACCTATATGGACCTGAAATTACTTTCGTACTTCTTTTTCATCTTTTAAAAAGTGTTAAAAAATTTTTTTACATTTTTTGTTATTTTTGAGAGACAGAGACAGAGCACAAGTGGGGGAGGGGCAGAGAGAAAACGAGACACAGGATCTGAAGGAGACTCCAGGCTCCGAGCTGTGTGTACAGAGCCTGACCAGGGGCTCGGACTCACAAAACATGAGATCACGACCTGAGTCAAAGTCAGTTGCTTAACTGACTGAGTCACCCAGGCGCCCCTTTTAAAAAGTGTTTTTAATTCTGGTTTATCCAGCATGGTGTGAATATTTGTGCATTTTGATGCAGAAATATTACTGCTTTTGCTGCTACAGACTCCCTGGGCATGTCACCTAGTATTTGGTCTATATACCATAGCACCTTTCTAAAATTCAAAACATTCTGTATTCTGAAACACAGTTGCCCGTGAGGGTATTGGCAAAAGACTGTGGGCCCACACTTCCACACTGGTGGTACTAGCATCAGTAAAGGCTTCTACTATTTCTGTTATGCCTGATGCCCCTCAGTATTTGTTATTTGTACCTACTAGCGGTGGGTTGGCTTGCCAGTCAAGGTGGGTTTCTGAAGACCTAGAGCCAGAATAAAAATCTTGTAGAGGGTTAGCCGCAGGATGGCTGAACTGAAGTGAGTGGGTCGGAGAGAGGCAAGGCTCCGATGTCTGAGAAAGCAAGCAAGGACGCTGAGTGCAGGGACCAGAAGAAGGACTGATACCTGTTGTAGGCTTTCCAAGAAGCAGATTCCAGGACAAAAGCAAACGTGCCAGAGATTTATTGGAGGAAACACTTGTCTAGGATAAGGGATGGAAAGCACAAGTACATGGGGGGGCAGGGGACTAGTCTTCACATCGCTATTCTGGTCCAACGCTTGTAAAGGAAAAAGAGCAGAAAGGAAGGGTATGGGGGGAAGTCCTTGGGTGGCAGCCCAGCACGGAGAAGGTCTCGGCCAGCCTGATGGGGATCCCTGAGCACAAGTTTGTTAGAAAAGAACTGCACTGAGAAGGAACAGCCCAGCTCTGTTGCCTTCCCTGTAGAGATTGTGGCCTTGGCACCAACGATATACAGGATCCAGGGCTGCAGCAGCTGGAGGTCATTAGATACACTTCTCACAGTAGATATCTTGAAGGCAGGTCTGAGTGGCTCATCAATATGGCGGCCATAAAAGCCAAATTTTGTCAGATGCATTCTGAGTCTGTCTGGCAGAAATGCATCAAAATCAGAGCAAATTAGAAACAAGTGAAGGATATATTGGAAATATTGGGAATATTTTTGTAATAGTACCAAAATTATCGGACAATTGCTGAAGACCTCAGGGCATGTATATTCTCAACTCACCTCTCTGGCTGGCGGGCTTGAGCATGGGCCCCAACAGCTTAGGTGCAAGGCAGAGTTTCTGATGCCTTAGGAATTCTCTCCAGTCCACCCCACCATACCCAGAAAAGAGAAGAAATCATTGAGTTGTCCACCCAATTCCCTGTGCTCTTGGAGGGCATTCACACCACACCTCCTCCTTTCGGTCTTTACAAATGCTGCTCGTAGAATTCTGTGCACAGAAGTCTCACTGGCAGGCACAGTCCACGGTCAAGTACAAAGGCTGGAAATTATTGCTTCCCAGGTCGGAAAGCTCCACTCAAGACAGAAGACAGTCTTCAACCCTCTGTCTCCTTTGGCCTTGTCTACCATACTGTGACTTCACCAGAATGCTCATTTAAGAATTTAAGTGGAATATTTTGGAACTGGTCTTTATGTAGGGCAAGGAAACTTGCTGGAGTTGGCAGACACTACAATTCAAGGGACTGGAAATCTGAGTCAATAAGTGTTTTCTTCAAAGATCGATACTAATAAATTTAGTGCTCTTGAACTTTATTAAATATGTATTGGTTCTTTTTATTCTCAGCTTAAAATCATTCTAAATGTATTCTGCATGCAAACGAGTATTTAGAGCAGATGAGCAAGTGTAGAATCAGATTGCATCAAGGCCCGGTCTCCAAGTACGTGGTGTGTACCCAACTCAGCCCTAAGAGTCAATGAGCTGTACTGAGCTGACTTCATGTGGCGCTCGGTACACCTCCCGATGGAATATTCTCCTGTTGACCAGAGGGTCACATGCCCTCCTAACGCAAATGGAAATTGAGAATATGCACTGAGCACAGGCTACGGTATTCTGCAAATATTTGGGCACGGACATTTTTGAAAGTAGGACTTTGAGAAATGAAATGCATCACACACTTCTCCAAACCCTTTGTGGCTCTCTTTACGGCCTGTGTCTGGTTCTCAGCTCACCTTTCAGGAGAACAGCTCATGTCTACTCGAGCTAAAGAAGAAATACGTGACTTTGCAATTGCAGAAGTTTGGGTAAGTAACAAATGTCTCTAAAAACTAAAGAGGATATATCTCATCATCTTTGAGATCTTTTTGAAGGCAAAATTTCTAAGAGACTCCTAAGTAAAAAATTTAGAAGGTAATTATGCAAGAGTTGAAAAAACACCAAGTCCAAGTCGTGCAGTCCTTGCCAGGTCTCCATCAATGGGTTTGCAGAAGTTTCTGTTCTGACATACAGATGTAACTATTTGAGTTTTAATTGGAACGATTCTTTTTTTTCTGGTACACAGTATATAACAGCTTCTGTCCCTTGAAGAAAAGGGAGATGTATGCCCATCAGTCTCTAGATTTCATGATAGGGCATGAAATATGAAGTCATGGACTTGTGGTCAATTTCTGCCTCCCCTACATCACAGGTGCAATAAATACGGGCCTCACATGGCCAATAGGAAGCCTAAATGTGTCTGCTGATACAAAAATGCTCATTAATAGAACGTGATGGAAAAAAATGGCAATTCCCTCCATTGCCCAAAGAGTAAAATCAGCATGGATTTTGTCATCTCTGTGATTCTCCTTAAATCCGAAGGATGAATGTTTTGGGATCAATGGAGTCACGGGAGACACAGGCATAACCGTGAAGCGAATGAGGTTCCCTAAGCCCAGAGAATTATCTACCCAGAGGTGAAAATCATCACCACTCTTTTCCAGTGTGACACACCTCTCCAAGAGGGAAAGCAGGCTTTACACACAGAAGGCAGAGAAACATTCTCCGCATATACCTGGCAGCTGCACTAACACATGGTCCCAGAGACAGATTACATAATCCTGGAGACACTAGCCAAGAGTGAGCATCAGCTCTGAGAGAATCGCAGAGAAATAACGCTAAAGTTTCAAAACCATTATACTGTCTCTGGAAGAATGCCCAGAGACTCACATGACAGCATAGAAGGAGCTAAATTAAAACAGGTTTTTTAAAATGCCTTATATTAGTAAACTATTGCTGTGTAACAAATTGTTCCAAACTCAAAGGCTTAAAATGAGAACCAGTATTTCACAGTTTGTATGGTTCAGAAATCCAGGAGTAGCTTTGCTGGGTACAACCAGCTCAGGGTCGCTCGTGAGTTGAAGTCAAGGTGTTGGCTGGGGTTGCAATTCTCCCCAAGCTGGACTGGGGAAGGATCCACTTCTAAGATCACTAACATGCTTGCTTCCAGGCTCATGGTTCTCTATCGGCTGTCTGAGTGTCTCCACACCAAAGTGACTGCCTTCCCTCTCCTCAGGGCTACTTATGACATGGTAGCTGGCCTTCATAGTGAGTGAGTGGCTTGGAGTGAGTGAATCAAAAGGGAGTGGAGATAGAGATGGAAATTGGATCCAAGACAGGATTAATGGTCCTTTCATAAACTAATATTGGTAGCGGCATCCCTGAATTTCTACCCTATTCTACCCATCAGGAGTCGCTAAGTGAAGGGGAAAGGGAATTAAGCTCCACCTCTTGAGAGAAAGTACAGAAAGAAGGTATACCAAAGAAGGAATAGACATAAATCTTTAAAACCATCACAAGTATTGAAAAGAAGACTTGAATAAAAAAAAAAATAGCAAGCCTCTTGGTGGTCACGCTGTGAAAGATCTTGAATGGAAAGGAGAACAATAAAATTGGAAGAGACTCTTATTTTATGCATTCCAGTTAAGAAATTGGTGGGATCCCAAACTGCTTAGATGACCCTATGGTACCCAGAACACATTTCCTTTTCTTTCTGGGCACTGAGCTATAGGCTATATTTCTTAATCTCCTTAAAGTTATCCGGGGCTCTGAGGCTGAATTCTGGCCAGTGAAATGTGGGCCAACCGTTTCTAGACTTGTCCCATAAAACCCCCTCCACACCCTCTTTTTTCTGTATTGAATGGAGATACTGGAAATGACTCAAGGCGAAGTCGTAAAAGAAATGAGCACGACATACCCATCTAATTTAAATTAACATGAGCAAAGATAGCCTTTTTTTTTTTTTTTAACCATTGGGGCTTAGAAGAATGTTTGTTATAGCAGCTAGCATAATTTATTCTAACTAATTCGCTGTCTTTTGAGAGGTTCAAAATTAGCAGATAAAATAATGTTAAGACTACAAGATCTTCTGAACATGAATCGATACAATTATATTCACCAAAGGGAGTTGAAAGAAAGTCAATAGCAAACTTGTGAAATGGTTATTTAAAACATCTACCATGTTCCATACTGATTGTGACAAGGAATCCATTATAGAGCCCAATAAGATTGCCGTGAGGATTAACTGAGTTAATCCACATAAAGCACATAGAAACTACACATACTAACTGCTCAGTCAATGCTACCCGTTCTTACTAGTATCACTGCTGGAATTTTTGTTATTTTCGGGGGGCACGGTATTGCCTTGCTGGTCTCCAATTGTTTCTCTTTGAGGAGAGATAAACAAGGTTGTGGATACGACAGAAGCCAAGATCGTAATTAATTGAAGAGTCAAAGGGCCACGAGCAGAGTCTGGAGGATTCACATCTAAGATGATTTACTCACATGGCTGTTGGAAGAGGTGTTGGTTTCTCACTACTGGCCTCTGTTTCTTGCCACATCGGCCTCCCTACAGAGCTGCCTGGACGTTGTGGCATCATAGCAGCTGGTTGTAAGAAGAAGTGTCAGCAAGCGGAAAACTGCAGTGCCTCCAATGACCTAGTTTACGAAGTGGCATCTCATCCCTTCTGCGTTAAAGGCAGGACACTAAGTCTATACACCCGAGGAAAGGGAAACCAAGCTCTACCTCTTGGAAGGAAAAATATTGAAGATACCATCCAATACCATCGTGGTGTGTGATACGTAATTCATATACATAAATTGACACAACATAACTTTCCTAACAAAATACTTGAAATTTTTTTAATGTTTTATTTGTTTTTGAGGAGGGAGAGAGACAGAGCAAGAGAGAGAGACAGGGGAGGGTCAGAGACAGAGGGAGACGCAGAATCTGAAGCAGGCTCTAGGCTCTGAGCTGTCGGTACAGAGACGGATGCAGGGCTCGAACCCGTGAACAGTGAGGTCATGACCTGAGCCGAAGGCAGATGCTTAACCGACTGAGCCACCAGGCGCCCCCTTAACAAAATATTTAAAAATGTAAACGACTTAAAAAGAAATTGAAAAATGTACAAAGGATATGAGCAATCAATTCATTAATTAAAGGAAACCCAGAGGGTTAATAAGCAAATTAAAAATGCTTAAACTTGCTAATAATTAGGGAAAGTAAAATGAAACGTGATTGCTCTTTCATGCCCTTTTAGATTGGAAAAATGTTAAAGTTCCACAATATCAAGTGAACACCAGGATGTAGGACATAGGAAACTCTTAAACATAGCTGATGGGGATATATCACCTTCAAAATTATTTGATGTTAGGGGCACCTGGGTGGCTCAGTTGGTTAAGCATCCAACTGCGGCTCAGGTCATGATCTCACAGTTCATGGATTTGAGCCCCATGTGTGTTGACAGCCAGAGCCTGGAGCCTCCTTTGGATTCTGTGTCTCCATCTGCCCCTCCCCTTCTCATGCTCACTCGGCCTCTCTCTCTTTCTCTTTCAAAAATAAATAAATATTAAAAAAACCCTTTTTTAAAACTATTTGATGCTGTCTGATAAGTTTGATGGTGAATTACCCAAAAGCCCTTCATTTCCGCTCCCAGGCCAACTCTCTTGTGTACAAGGAGATCTGGACGAGAACTGCCCCTTAGCTTGCTATCTCAAAGAGGAAAAACAGAGAAAGAAAAAGAAAAAGGACACTCTGCATGTACGTTTCCAGAAGGACGGGCAACTACATCGTGAACCGCTCACTCAACATAATGAATGAACTAGAATTATGCTTCTCAATATGGATAATTCTCACAAATATATTGAGCGACAACACCAAGCTGCCGAAGAATACATTTACGTAAAGTTTAAGGACATACCAAACCACTCCATGTGTTGTTGAAGGATCCATACCTGGGTAGGAAAAGTCAAGAATGCCTAGGGAGGATGCCCACCAAATACAGACAATGGTTTCTTCGGAAAGGGAATGAGAAGCCTGTGGTAGGGAGCCATGCATGGGGTTTCAACTCCATTAGTAATGTTCTCCCTATTAAACTAAGTGGCAGTCCCGTGCGCAATTGTTTTAGTCTTGTTTGTGCCATTTATTTATTTATTTATTTATTTATTTTAAGTTTCTTCATTTATTGAGAGAAAGAGAGAGAGAGCCAGTGCATGTGAGCGGGGGAGGGGCAGAGAGAGGGAGAGGGAGAATCCCAAGCAGGCTCTGGGCTGTCAGTGCAGAGTCCAATGTGGAGCTCCATCTCACGCACCGGGAGATCATAGCCTGAGGCAAAACCAAGAGTCAGACACTCAACCAGCTGAGCCACCCCGGCGCTCCCCTGCCTTTTTAAGTGTGGTTTCATAATAAAGTTGAAGGAGAATGTCATGGAAGAAAATACCCCGTTTAAGGTACAAGAGAAGAATTTAAAATTACCTCGGAATCGAGAAGTGATACATCTAACTACATCTTTTGGCATGGCGAGTGACATATAAATGAAATGTATAGATTAACAAAACTGAGGAATCCATCCCTATATTCCAGAGAGCTTGATGCCTTTAATACAGAGTCCCTTGTTAAAAGCCATATGACCAAGAACCCAGAACCATAACAGACTAAAGTCGTGAACTGACAATCAACAGAAATCTAAAGAGTGCTTAAATATAGGAGAAATGCAAGTCGAAACCATGAAACACTATGTTTGCCAGTCAGGTTGTCAAAGCGGAAAAGGTCGGTGGGGAGGCGAACTCAGAGTCCCTCTCCTGGGTCCTCGCCCGCATCGTACGGGAGCGTGTGCTGTCGTATTGTTTACAGAGGGGCATCTGTGAC
>PITB01024176.1:0-24580 GCA_004024585.1 Paradoxurus hermaphroditus | reverse complement strand
AGCTCCTTTCCCCCCCAGACGAGATCCCGGACGTCTACATCGTCGAGCGCCTCTTCTCCAGCAGTCTGGTCGTGGTGGTCAGTCACACGAAGCCACGGCAGATGAACGTCTATCACTTCAAGAAGGGCACGGAGATCTGTAATTACAACTACTCCAGCAACATCTTGTCCATCAGGCTGAACCGGCAGGTGAGCGGGGGGCCCTCCCGGGGTGGCCAGGCTTCCGCTAATTGGCACCAGGGAAAAAGACGAGTGTCTTTAAAGATGAGGGTTTCTAAAAACAAACGTCAGATGCTAAAGGGGATTTTTTTTTAATTAAAAAAATTTTTTTATTTACATCCAAGTTAGCATACAGTGCGACGATGATTTTAGGAGGAGATTCCTTAATGCTCCTTACCCATTTAGCCCATCCCCCTTCCCACAATCCCTCCAGCAACCCTCTGTTTATTCTCTGTATTGAAGAGTCTCTTATGTTTTGTCCCCCTCTCTGTTTCCATTCCATCTTTGCTTCCCTTCCCCTGTGTTCATCTGTTTTGTATCTTAACGTCCTCATGAGTGAAGTCAGATGATACTTGTCTTTCTCTGACTAATTTCACTCAGCATAATACCGTCTAGTTGCATCCACGTAATTGCAAATGGCGAGATGTCATTCTTTTTGATCGCTGAGTAACACTCCGTTGTATATCTATACCACATCTTCTTTATCCATTCATCCATCGATGGACGTTTGGGCTCTTTCCACACTTTGGCTATTGTCGATTGCACTTCTGTAAACATTGGGGTGCGTGTGTCCCTTCGAAACAGCACACCTGAATCTCTTGGATAAATACCTAGTAGTGCAACTGCTGGGTCGTAGGCTAATTCTATTTTTAATTTTTTGAGGAACCTCCATACTGTTTTCCAGAGTGGCCGCCCCAGTTGGCATTCCCACCAGCGGTGCAAAGGAGATCCTCTTTCTCCACCTCTCGCCGACATCTGCTGTTGCCTGAGTTGTTACTGTTAGCCCTTCTGACGGGTGTCAGGTGGGATCTCGTGGTTTCAATTTGTATTTCCCTGATGAGGAGTGATGTTGGGCATTTTTTCATGTGTCGGTCAGGCATCTGGATGTCTTCTTCGGAGAAGTGTCTATTCATGTCTTTTGCCCATTTCTTCACTGGATTATCTGGTTTTGGGGTGTTGAGTTTGATAAGTTCTTTATAGATTTTGGATACTAACCCTGTATCTGATATGTCGTTTGCAGATACCTTCTCCCGTTCCGTCGGTTGCCTTTTAGTTTTGCTGGTTGTTTCCTTCGCCGTGCAGAAGCTTTTTATTTCAATGAGTCCCGGTAGTTCATTTTTGCTCTAAAAGGGATTTTATTACTCGGGCCTGGTATTGTGGGGACATGTCGAGACTACTCCAGGCATCTGTTTCAGTGATGTGTCCTCCCCCTCCCTGGTCCTTCCGCCTCGTGTTCTTTCTCGAACGTTGGCCACTGGAGCAAAGCCTCTTCCTCTGGGTGCGGGCTGGGCGGAAGTCTGGCTCTGACACTGTGAGCTACTACAGGGGCACTGAACCCGGAAGAACTTCTCTCCCTGGTTTGGTTGGGCCCTGGATGGCCCCGGACAGTGGCATCCATTGCAGATCGGCAGTAATGCCTCTCAGAATGAACCCCCTGAGGATGAGTGTGGCCCCCCCGGGCTAGCTCCGCAGGCAGCTGTAAAACTGGCCCTTCTCTCGCTCTTTCCTTGGGCTTTCCCAGCGGGCCAGGTGCCCAGACTCACGTCCCACCTGTCTTGCTCCTGGCTCACCCTCATGGGTCATCCTTGTAGTTTTTCCTTGTCAAAGGAAGGGTTATTCTTACCTCAAATGTATCATGCATTCTCTTTAAAAATCGAAGTTCTTGGGGCACCTGGCTGACTCAGTTGGTTGAGCGTCCAACTTCGGCTCAGATCATGATCTCACGGTTTGTGGGTTCGAGCCCCGCATCGGGCTCTGTGCTGACAGCTCAGAGCCCGGAGCCCGCTTCGGATTCTGTGTCTCCCTCCCTTCGCCCCTCCCCCATTCGTGCTCTGTCTCTCTCTCTCTCTCTCAAAAATAAACATCTAAAAAAAATTTTTTTTAATCGAAGTTCTTGTTAAATAAGTATTTGGGGGTGTTAGCAGAGTTTCTCCTAAATTATTAGATTTTAGGGCCACCTGAGGGGCTCAGTCAGTTAAGTGTCCAATTCTTGGTTTCGACTCAGGTCATGATCTCGGTGCAGAGCCCGTTTGGGATTTCTCTCTCGCTCTCTCTCTCCTCTGTCCCTCCCCTGCTCAGGATCTCTCTCTCTCTCAAAATAAATAAACTTTATTTAAAAAACTATTAGATTTTTAAATCCTATAAGGGCCAGGACTGTATCCGTTCCGTAGACCTGGTAGAAGAGACAGTGCCCGGTAGAAAAAAATGCACAACAAATACTGATTTCCTGAGTGGCTATTAAATAAATAAACACATAGATTGTGTGTGTGACCATAGAGATCTTTCTATTCAATTAAATATTCCCAGGGTGGTGGAGGCCATTGCATTCCTCAAGAACATTGCTTTTTCCTTTTTCCTAAACTATTAAATGTGAATCATTTGTTTTAACAAACGAAACAAAGTGCCTTCTTCTCTTTACGAGAAGGAAGAGATTATGTCTTTTAGTTGGTCAGCTCCTTTGACTGGACACCCGCTTAAGTCTATATAAAGCAGCGCGGTAGAGACGAGCCTGAGAAGTCGGCCGCGGGGCTACTGAAGTGAGGAGGAGCGGGAGCAAAGAAGGAAGTAGACCCGGGCTCTTGGCCAGGGAGGGAGAGGCCGTCTGAGAGTTTTCGGCTTGAAGGTTTTTAAGCCCAGTTCTTGGCCCAGGGGCTCTCGCTGGAGTCTGTTGGTAGCACGTTCAAGTTCACTGTAAAACTTTCTCTCTTTGTATACAGCACTAGCCAGTGGATGAAAATTAAATCTCCGTTTTGGGCACCTGATTGTCTTTTTAAGATCGTTTCGGCAAAAGTCCTAAAAAGATCGCAACCCTCCGCTAGTGTGTGCGGTGTTTATTTCTGTGATTTCTCCCTCACTTGCGCTCTGAAGTTACCATTAGCAAATGAGACAGGATCACTCAAGCATCCGGGTCGGCCAGCCTGTCGATGCCACTCCCTCCTCAGCGTAACGCCCATTACCGTTGAGGTCCTCCTCCCTCAGCTTCTTTGGAACACTAGTGAACCTAGCACCACTCAGCTGCCAATGGCCAAGTTCACTGGAACCCGCGTACAGCTCTGTCTTCCCTCCCAAGAAGGTGGTTTGGGCTTTGCTTTTCTTAAAACCTACAAGCTTGGGCCTTAGCAACTTTGGGGTTGGGCACCTGCTGCAGCCCCGCCCTGCCGGGCCGTGGTTTCGGGAAGCTGGGGCTCTGCCGCCCCCTGCAGGAGACAGACCAGGTGAGAGCCGTGCATCCCGCCCGCTGTGGCCTTCCTTCCATCGGGCCTCCGGGCGGTGCGGTTCCTTTTTTAAACAACGGGAAACCATTCTTTTTTGCGTAGGGAGTTATGAGGAGAGAATATCACTATTTTGGGGGCGCCCGAGCGGCTCAGTCAGTTAAGCGTCCGACTTCAGCTCAGGTCATGATCTCACGGTCCGTGAGGTTAAGCTCCGCGTCGGGCTCTGTGCGGACAGCTCAGAAACTGGAGCCTGCTTCGGATTCTGTATGTGTCTCTCTCTCTCTGTCTCTACCCCACTTGCGATCTGTCTCTGTCAAGAGTAAGTAAACATTTAGGGGTGCCTGGGTGGCTCAGTTGGTTGAGGGGCCGACTTCAGCTCAGGTCATGATCTTGCGGTCCATGAGTTCGAGCCCCGCATCAGGCTCTGTGCTGACGGCTCAGAGCCTAGAGCCTGCTTCGGATTCTGTGTTTCCCTCTCTCTCTGCCCCTCCCCCACTCATGCTTCTGTCTCTGTCTCAAAAATAAACATTAAAAAAAAATTAAAAAAAAAAGAATAAGTAAACATTTAAAAAAATTAAAAAAAAGAAAATCCCTATTTTCTTCTAAATATATAGAGAGGAAAAATATTTAGTAATTGCGGTCTTTTCCACTTTCAGTCGGTGTTATTCCCCCTGTCCTTAACTGAGGAAGTGTGTCTTGTGGAATAAAGACAACACTGCCGATACATTTCCATCTATAAACTGTGCCAGTGCTCGGGCCATCTGTTCCGAGAGGCCCTGGTTACCCACATGAAGGTTTCCTGGATCGGAGCCTCTGAAGCTGCATCTAAATCTGTGATGCTCAAGGGCAGACACTATAAATATATATTTTAAAATATTTATTTTGGGGAGAGCGCAAGTGAGGGAGGGGCAGAGCGAGGGGGACACAGGATCCGAAATGGGCTCTGCGCTGACAGCAGCGACCCTGACGCGGGGCTCGAACTCACAAACTGTGAGATCATGACCTGAGCTGAAGTGGATGCTCCACCAACTGGGCCACCCAGGTGCCCCTAGATGTATTTTTTTTTCATGGCTAAAAGGAGCTATTACTTCTAAAACCTAAAAGAAGAAAAATAAATAAAGAAATAAATAAAACCTAAAAGAGTCGACGAGACCCAGCATGACCGGAAAGGAGCGGGGCTGAAGTCCTGGGACAGAACACTGGTTGCTAAAGAAAGCAGTTTCCAGGGCCACGCTCACCCCGGAAGCACGCTTGCACACGAACATGGGACACGGTGCCTCCTTTTTCCCCCTCGCTGTTATCTCCCTGTTTCTCTCCCATTTAATTCTTATCTGTGGCCGGCGGGGGTCGCCTGAAATTGGCCAAGCGGGCCACAGAGCAGCCGGTGCCGTGAGAGCCGGTGGGAAAGACGCAGATGGGCGGGGTGAACGGGACAGAGACGCTGTTCCTACATGTGGCGTATGTTGAGGACCCGCTATCCTGGGGACTGAGCGTGAGGATACAGGAGGCTCTCGGAAACCCAAGAACAGACGCAGAGGGTACTGGAGCCCGAGCGAGCCACAGGAAGTGCTGGTAAAAGCGCCGTTATCTGCTAAATCAGGGAATGTATATTTCACAGAGAAACGCCAAGGTTTGCCGTCAATTTTGAGACCCTGTTAGAATTATGTGTTTTTGCCCCTTGGCACCCAGACCTCTGTGTGGCCACGGCGCCTTCATTAAAATTGAGGAAGGGGTATACATTTTATTTTTCTGCCTGGTAAGGGTGATGGTCTCCATGTTTCGGAGCTGGGAAAACAGCAGGGCGGGCTTCCCGCCCCCAGCAGAGCCTGTCAGGGTTTATTGTTTCCTCTTGTAGTATTTTTGGGTGCCTTTGTCTCCAAGTGTTGTCATTTGGGATAGAAGAAGCTGGTCTGAGAAGGCTGCTTCTCCGACTTAGGTGTTCATCAGAATCACGGGGGTCCTTGTGGGAAACCTCCCAAACCAGAATTTCCAGGGAGAGGCCAGACCTTGCCCCTCAGGTGCTCGAACGCCTGTCGGAGCCTGAGAACCACTAGCATAGAGGAAGGCGAGCCGGCCGTGTGCAGGGGTAGTGGGCAGCTGCTCAGGGTGAGGACAGAGCCACCCGACCGAAGCTTCCTTCCCAGCCGGCCCTCACCAGCACCCAGCGTCTGCCCTTGTACCGAGCTACGCGCTCCGTTCCTTTGCGCACCCGACGCCAGCCCCACGGCCTGTTTCCACTCGGTGGGGAGCGTGGCCATCGGGAGGAAGCTCTACGCCTGGCAGGCCTCATTTGAAAAGAGAAGGGTCTCCCTGCACTGGAGGAGGGGTGCCCCGGGAGGAGCCGAGCGCAGGGCGGGGCGCCTGGGACAGGAGGTGCACACGAGGGCGGGAGGGCTTTCCAGTTCCCTTTCCCGGGGCGGAGAGAGTGCGCGGAAGAGGGTCCGGAGGGCAGCTGAGCGGAATGAGGGTGGAGCCGGCAATTCTTCCGAGAGGATAACGCCTCTGATTAGCGATGCGGAGGAGGAAGCAGGGAACCCACGTCTGTACGAGAGAGAGACTCCGTTACAAACACTGACGGGGCGCCTGTCTGGCGGGAATGCGAACCAAAAAGATTGCCCAAAACTGTCCTAAGTGGCAAAGGGAGTCTGATCAGGAAGTGCTCGGGAATCCCTGTTCTAAAGAGGGGAAATACCTCCCTCCGAAAATCTCAATCTCTAAATGAAAAATTTTAAGATCTTGTATTTTATGCTTCTGTTCAGGTGGATAGTGTGTGTGTGTGTGCGCGTGCGTGCGTGCGTGTGTGCGTGTGCACACAATGTGTATACGTGACCATAATCTTCACATCGATCCTCAAAATTCTACCTCCTTTACGGGGGCGCCCGGGGGGCTCAGTCAGTGAAGCGTCCTACTCCTGTTCAGGCTCAGGTCACGATCTCATGGTTCCTGAGTTCGGGCCCCGCACGGGCCTCTGTGCTGCAGGCACAGAGCCTGCTTGAGATTCTCTGTCTCCGTCTCTCTCTGCCCCTCCTCTGCTCGCTCGCTCTCTCAAAAATAAGTAAATAAACATTAAAAAAAAAAATTCTACCTCCCTGAGGCTTAGAATCAAGTCAGGGCTCCAGGAGAGATGAGCCATCTCGGCTTAGTCGGCCTCTTTAAAGCGGCCGCGCTGACTGACTGCTCTGTGTGCTTGCAGCGGCTGCTGGTGTGCCTGGAGGAGGCCATCTACATCCACAACATCAAAGACATGAAGCTGCTGAAGACCATCCTGGACATCCCCGCAAACCCGACAGGTGAGCCCCAGAACTGGGGAGGCGCCCCCCCCCCCACCCCAGAGCTCATATCCAGCGGCACCTGTCACAGGCCGGAGTCCCTCCTCCGCGGGAAACCGGACGCAGTATTCATGAGTCTCGGTGGTGTTTGCCTCGGCGCTTTGTCCTCATGGGGCCGGATTCCGAGTATATTAGGCTGCGTGGCCACCACCGCAGCCTGCGAGGAACCCCTTCCGTCTGGGACCCAGTCTCGGCATTTAGGGCAGGCGCGCAGATTTCGTGCCTCCGAGGTTAAGAGGTGTTTACCCCTCATTATTTTCCGTGGCGGTTCAGTACAGAGCAGGTGTAATAACTAGAAGCAGGTTTCGACCTGGCGTGTCTGCGCGAGTAGGAGAAAGGCTGTGAGGAATGTGTTTTATGACGTTACAGTGGGATCTCTCTACGTGGGCGTCGTGCTAGGATACTGGTTTTTAACCGAACTCTTCGGATATAATGCCGTTCAGTGAGTTCCCAGTGTGAGAATGCGGGCCGATTGGCCTTGGTAGGTTGAATGAGCAGATGACATGAGCTCACCGAGCTAGAAGGAAAGGAGAGGGGCGCCTGGGCGGCTCAGTCTGCGAAGCATCCGACTTCGGCTCAAGTCGTGATCTCACAGTCTGTGAGTTCGAGCCCCGCGTCGGGCTCCGTGCTGACAGTGCAGAGCCTGCTTCGGATCCTCTGTCTCCCTCTCTCTCTGCCCCTCCCCTGCTCATGCTGGCACACGCTCTCTCTCTCTCTCTCTCAAAAATAAATAAACATTAAAAAAAAAACAAGTAAACGAGAAAGAAGACCTTCATTGTACGGAAGGGTGGGGAGTCATCACACTTAGAACAATCTGTGTGTCCAGTGATTCAGGTTAATATTTGTAAATTATGTTCTAGTTTGTCAGTAAGCGGCCGCTTCAGTTTACCATAGTTTCCTAATCCTTTGACTTTCACTGAGTTTCAAGGTCGGTATGGCCCAACAACCCAAGTCACTAGGCTCTTTGGGCCTCTGTTTGTTCATTTGTCTGTAAAATGGGATAGTAATACCCGGCTCGCAGGATCAGCTGAGAATTACAAGAGGCTGTTTGTGGGAGCGACCCGCCCACAGCCGGCCATGCAGTAAAAATCTCCTATGCCTCCTTCCCCCCCTCTTCTCAATTATACAGACGGCCCTTTGCTGTCAACGTCAGTGCTTTGAAATTTCAGCTGTGAAAAACTAGATTTTAAAAGATCAAAGCAGGGCGCCTGGGTGGCTCAGCTGTGTGAGCGTTGACTCTTAACTTTGGCTCAGGTCCTGCTCTCACGGTCCATGAGATCGCGCCCCACGCTGCTCTTTGGAAGCCTCACATCCCAGATTCACGTTTGGGAATTCCGTCTCCCTTTCTCCCTGCCCCTCCCCCACTTGCTTTCTCTCTCTCTCTCTCTCTCTCTCAAAATAAATAAAAACGAACTTCAAAAAATAAGCGATCCGAGCCATTGAGGCGGCTCTGACACTCTGCGCAACGACGACTTTAAAGCCCGTCTCATAAAGTGGATGGTGAGTGAAGGAGCTACGGGGCCGTCAGTGTTCTGTTGCAGGAAAGTGGGGTTGAACTGATCTAGAAAACACACGTATGGAAGATGCACCGTGTGCCTGTGCCACAGTAGGTGCCGTCAGGCACGGTTACGGCACGCACCCAGCAGGGACCCCGATCCAGCCACGCCAGTCCCCAGAGACTGCTTGCTGGGTGACATAGTGCAAGACAGAGGCTCCGCACCTTGCGTGGCCGGGACCCAGGGTGGGACTGTGCTGTGCGGACAGTTCAAAGGAGGACGTGCTCTTCTGATAGGGCAGGGGGGCGGAATGGAGTGGACCCGAACTTGACCTTGATGGATTTGGGCCACAGACCACCCAGGCAGCCGAAGCCTCAGTTCTCCGTGTCTCTGGAAGGCCCGGGGTTGGCAGAGCCAGCACCCTCTCCGGCGGAGGGGCGCGAGTGTTAGTGGGGGGTCAGTTTCACTTGCTGCTGCGGGCACACGCTCAGCCTGCGCGCAGGACTGCCCCGCCCACAGGGCTGGCCCCGCCCACAGGGCTGGCCCCGCCCACAGGACTGCCCCCGCCCACAGGACTGGCCCCGCCCGCCCCTGCCCCGCGAAAAGCGCTTTCTCTCCATGTACTCGCATTTTGAGCACATGTCGCTGTTTGCTTTAGCTCAGAAAAGTCCTTGGTCGCCTCACTTTTTGCAGTTTAAACAGGGAGGAAAGAAGGTTGGAAATGGTGGGCCTGTGGTGTTTTCTGTTCGGGAGAACGGGTATTATTTGTAAAGGAATAATTTTATCTCAAGAAAAATTAGAAACAGTGAGAGGTGTTTTATTCTGTCCCAGATAAACGTTATGAATGGATTCAAGGGCAGAGTTAGCAGCATTTCCTTCTGAAAGACCATGGGGTGGGTCGAAAGACCAAAATATGCCTTATGACACTTTCGGTGTTCTTCTGTTCTCCAAAGAGATAGTCCAAGGCTTTTTCAAATGCCGAGTCTATAATTAGCATCTCAACTTCCACTAAGCTCCCTTTGTGCTGTGTACAACAGAGATGATAATGTTTACCCCCCCGCAGAGTTATTTTGGGGAGCATTAACTGAGGGCAGGGAGTGAGCGAGAGCAAAGGGGCTCTCCTGGCCACACAGGGCGGCTGGGGAGGCTCACTCACTCGCCCAGCCCCTGCCCCTGCCCCGAGGGCGGCCTGACCGGGTCAGAGTTGCGCTCGCAGTGACAAGCCCAGTTCCTTGCTCGAGAACAGTCAGCAGACTCTGAGCTGTCCAACCCAGGAATATAAAATACTCAGAGCCCGGGAGCCTCCCTGATTCTCATTCTCTCATTTCTTCGTTTTCTGAACGAAAATATCAGACAAACTCCGGCTCTCGATTCGATACATCCTAAACGGGTACACAGAGGAGACGGAGTCCCCCGTCCAACGGGCCGGAGCGCACGGATTCTGAGTATTGTAACCTAGTGAGCGCCAAATACATGATACACACCGAGCCCTTACCATCGCTTCCACTCAGCGTCCAGCGCGGCTGTCCGTTTCCTTCCTTCCGTCGGCGTTTGTGTCCCGGCCATTCCTGTCTTGTCAGAGATTGCAGGCTGTTTCCTCTAAAGAGTTCGGCCAGGCCCGGGCTCCCAGTGAGTTTCCTGCCAGCGCAGCAGTCTGTGTGCTGAGCAGCGAGGGCGGAGAGCTCCATCCAAGTTCTGCCAACCGCGGATCCATTAAGATCCTTGGGCGAGGACTGCGGGGGCAGTCTATACCGCACGGCGGCGCGTGAAATAGACCAGGAAGCGGCTTCTCCCCCAGCGCCTGCTCTCTCCGCAAAGGGGAGTATAGACGGCGTCAACGGCTCGCAGTCGCTAAGAACATCAGCAAATACAGAGATTTCTTTCTGTTTTTGAAAACTGGGGAACATGTTTTGATACATTCATCAACCCAGAGGGGGCCACGTGGTATCAATCGCTGGCACCTCGCCCTGTAAATACCCTGGCAGGGCGATTTAGAATCCTAGGACTCCCTTCCAAGTCCAGCCAACAACCCCGTCAGTTCTTGCACTGAGAAAACGCGTTTCTCTTCCAGCCGCAGAGGAATCACAGCCAAACAGTCCCAGGGAAGCGACAGCTGACAGTGACTTACGAGAATGTGGACCCATTCTGAAATAAACCCAAAAGCCACACCAACACCTGCTTCCTAGACAGAAAAAAGACGAGAAGAAAAATAGGCTCAAGTATGGAGAATAGGGCAAAGCCTCTGGGTTTTCGAATAACGAGTGATTTTTTTTTTTCTTGCTTGATCTTTTCTGGACTCTGCAAATTTTTTTACACGATGACTTTTCTGTTGCTAAATGTTATCAGAGACAAAGCTGTTTCCTTCCTCAAGAAGGCTTTATGTGACATCCGCGACGGTACTAGAAGATGGGTAGAACGGGCCTATCGAAGCCCGAAGCAAGCGCTCGACGTTCCCCTCGGGGGCTTCGGGAGAAATAAAAATGCGTTCTTACAGCTGGTTGGATTTGTCTGAGAACTGGACCATAGGACACCGAAGGAACTCACGTTAAACATTTCTGGGGACCTTCGTGAAGTCCGCAAAGGTTGGGGTGCAGGGTCCCTTGGCTAAATTCAAGTGGGTTGCCAGAGCCGTGAGCCCAGGGGCGAAGCTTTCAGACAAGTTGGTTCCGCGGCAGAGTCTGCCCGTCCCTGGCCATCGTCCTTTCCCTGTCAGAATCCAGCGTCATTTCACTCTCTGTTAGACACTCCAGAAAGTTCGATACGCTTAAGCCTTTCTTCCTTTCTGGGATATTTACATTTTAACAAACAAACAAAAGAACGTTGAAGGCCACCTCGCACTGTCAGAAGGGGTTTTATCAAAAAGACAGAGATGCAGAGTACTGGCGGGGTGCGAGGAAAAGAGAACCCTGTGCACCATTGGGGGGAATGCCAACTGGTGCAGCCACTGTGGAAAAGAGAGCAGAGGTTCCTCAAAAAATTAAAAATAGAACTATCGTATGACCCAGAAATTCCACTTCTGGGTATTTATGCAAAAAAAAAAAGAAAAGGAAAGAAAACATTAACCCAAAAAGATAATCTACATGCCCGTGTTCATTGCAGCATCGTTTACAATAGCCGAGACACAGAAACCATGTCCGTTGGATGAACGAATAGAGACAATGTGGGGTGTGTGTGTGCGCGTGCGCGCGTGTGTGTGTGTGAATATATATGTATATTATGGAATGTTATTCAGGCATTAAAAAAAAAAGATCTTGCCATTTGGGACAAAACGGATGGACCGTAAGGGCTTTATGGGGAGTGAGAACTGGTGGTGGGTGAAATGGATGGAGGGGGTCAAAAGGTCCAAACTTGCAGCTATAAGGTAAGGAAGCTATAAAGGAAGTCATGGGGACGTCACTTACAGCGTGGTGGCCATAGTTAATAGTACCGCACTGTGTTGCTGGAAGTTGAAAAGGGATCTTCAAAACTGTCATCGCGAGAAAAACGATTTCGTAACTGTACGGCGGCAGGTGGTAACAAGAGTCGCCGTGGTGATCCTTTCACGATCCAGTACATACAAATAACCGACCGTTGTGCTGTGCATCCAAAACTAATATAATGCCATATATGTCAATGATACCTCAATTAAATTGAAAAAACCGAAACTAAAAAACTCTAAAGGGCAACTGGAAGTATCTGTCCAAGCTTTCTGCTCAGATACCTCCTCGTTCTCCCTGCCCCAAAGAGCCGCCTTGATATTTTTGGAGGAGGGATGTCAGTAAATGAGGACTTTGCAGCTTAGAACGTTAAAGCTGGCAAGATCACTGTAGCCCCCCTCATGTCGTGGGAAAATGAACAGGCGGCCTCGGAACCCACAGATAACTCAGCCCGAGTCCCACAGTAGACGGCAGACCGGAGTCTTGCCTGCAAGTCCTCAGCCTGGCCCTGCCAAACGGATATTCTTTTTTTTAACGTTTATTTATTTTTGACAGACAGAGAGACAGAACATGAGCAGGGAGGGGCAGAGAGAGAGGGAGACACAGAATCCGAAGCAGGCTCCAGGCTCCGAGCCGTCAGCACAGAGCCTGACGTGGAGCTCTAAATCACAGACCGTGAGATCATGACCTGAGCCGAAGTCGGCCGCTCAACCGACTGAGCCACCCAGGCGCCCCCAAACGGATATTCTTAAAACACTGCCTTTTTTTCCCCAACAGCTGGGCCGAGCCGTAATTCACAAGCCATAGGACCCGCCCACTTTAAATGGCGCCCCATTTGCTAGCTGTTGGTGTAACCATGACCACGGTCGATCTGAGAACGTTTTTCCTCACTCCAGGAAGAAACCCCACACCTTCTTGGATCTCCAGCCCAGACAACCCTAACCTACTTTATGTCTGTCTAGATTTATCTATTCCGGACATATCGTAATACAGTATGTGGTCGTTTGTGACCGGCGTCTCTCACTTACATGTTAGAGCATGTATTCATTCTCTTGCCTGATAGTGTTGTATCGTAAGAATACTCTACATCCCTATTTGTCAGCTCATAGACATTTACTTTGTTTCCACTTTTTTTTTTTTTTTTTTTGAGGGGAGAGAGAGAGCACCAGCAGGGGAGGGGCAGAGGAAGAGGGAAAGAATCTTAAGCAGGCTCCATGCTCAGCACAGAGCCCGACACAGGGCTCGATCTCACAACTGTGAGATCACGGACCTGAGTCAAAATCGAGTCAGACGCTTAACTGGCTGAGCCACCCAGGCGCCCCTGTTTACATTTTTTGACTCTCATGATGTTGCCACAAACCTTTGTGTACAGGTTTTTATGTGGCTGTATGTTTTAGTTTCTCCTGGGGATACACCTAGGAGTAGAATTTGGGGCTTATGATACCTCTGTGTTTAACCTTTATAAAGACCGCCAGACTGTTTTCCAAAGCCGTGCCCTAACTTACCTTCCCAGCAGCAGTGGAGGAGGGTTCCACTTACCTGTCTTTTTGGTTATAGTCATCCTGGTGGGTGTGAAGTTGTATCTCATTGTGGTTTTAATTAACACTGCTTTTTTTTTTTAATATAATTTCTTGTCAAGTTAGCTAACATACAGTGTATACAGTGTGCTCTTGGCTTCGGGAATAGAGCTTCCCATGATTCTTCGCTAACAGAGCAACACCCAGTGCTCATCCCAGCAGGTGCCCTCCTCAACGCCCATCCCCCATTTTCCCCTACTCCCGACCCCTCAACACCGCTTTTTTTTTTAAACATCGCGCTCAGAAACCTCCAACACTTCCCCGCTTCCCCGCCGCATTTGTAAGACGCTAACTCTTCGGTGTGGTCCTCAAGCCCTTCCCCTGTCGTCACGGCCAGTGTCGCCATCTCTTCTGCTGAGCAGCCCTGTGGGAACCCACCACGCCAGCCACCCCAACCTCCCGATGCTCTTCCCTCCCTCTTCACGAGTTTCGCAAAACCATAATGACGTCTGCCTGCTAGCGGCCCTTGGAATTGCCCGTGGATTGCAGGGAGCCCAGAGGAGGTGGGGCATCGGGGTTGCCGGAACAGGACCGGGGAGGCATGAGCGTCTCCTCCTGAGGCCGGCCTGAGAGTGACTGTGTACAGGCAGGGGTCGCAGGGTGCCAGGTGAGGGCTCGGGGCCCCGTCCCTTTCCCCCCATAGTTCTGTATGTCAGGGGATAAGAGCACGGCCCTGGCTGTGTCCTCATCAAAGCCAGAGAGCGGGAGGGAGGACCTGGGTTTCGCTTCTCAACGCTGGGATTTTCTTTCTCTGCTCTTCCCCCCAGCAGATTAGGTTAAGTACCTTTTAGCCTAAAATTTTTATTATATGATAAACCCATTTAATAACTTGCCACAAAGACATGAGTTGCGTTTTTTATTTAAAAAGCTGTCTCTCTTGCCTAACCTTGAAGATCTTACTCTGATAATGCTTTTGGTTCTAATAATTCCTCGAATTCACTGCTGTCAGCGTACACTTAGACCAGCGTTGTGAAAATCCTTTACTTAAATGCTTTTCGGATTTACCCTCCATTGAGTCTCCGTATAAACAAAAATAACTTAGGTTGGCTCAATGGTGTGATTGGCTGTTGACGCTTCCAGAATATTGTCAGAGCATCTTATATCCAAAATGTCCTCTTTGGGGGCACCTGGGTGCCTCAGTTGCTTGGGAGTCTGACTCTTGATTTCAGCTCGGGTCATGGTCTTATGGTTTGTGGGGTTGAGCCCCAAGTTCGGCTCCATGCTGACAAGGCAGAACCTGCTTGGGATTCTCTCTCTCCCTCTCTCTTTGCCCCTCCCTTACTCACACTCTTGCCCTCTCTCTCTTTCTCTCACAATAAATAAACGTTTTTTTAAAAAGTCCTCCTCCTTTAGCTTGTGTCGGTGGCAGGCACGCCATCTTAACTGAAGATTCAGCCCTCAGATGAACTCCGCCTCTAGAGGGGCCCGTCTCTCCTACCAAGGCAGGACATTCAGCTTAGATGGGGCAGTTTCTAGATGGGTCCTTCCCCCCCACCCTCCACCCCCTGTTCTCCAGCTTGACATGACGGGCCAGCCGCGTGTAGTCACCTGTGGGAAGGCTTAGACATGCCGCCTTTTCACAGTAGGAAGATTTGCTTCCGCGAAGAGTAACTTCTCTTACAGCCTCGGAGGGTCGTGGAAGAGAAATAGATGTGGGTTCAGAGCCCTGGGGTAAAGTGGGAAGAAGAGCATTTTCAGGGTTCTGAGTTCTCCTTGCTTCTCTGTGGGGAAGACACGGCCTTTCCCTGCGAACTTACTTAAGGGAGTAAATCAGATGAGAAGAGTAACTGACCGGAAGGCAACATCTGCGCAGCTGTTCCTCCCCTCGCCAGGAGGTGGCACTGTAGCCACGCTGTGTTCGGATGCCCTTCCCAGGCAGGGTTTCATGCGCGGTTCATTCCTTGCCAGGTCTGTGTGCCCTCTCCATCAACCATTCCAATTCTTACGTGGCCTATCCTGGAAGCCTGACCACAGGCGAGATCGTGCTTTACGACGGACACTCCCTGGTGAGTTGGGCGAAGCGATGCTGGGGGAGGTTGCGCCGGCCGCAGTGGTGGGTGTAAGTGGGAGGAGAAGGTAATGATCTCTGCCCTCGCTGCCATCGGTCGGCGTGTCCGTGAGGCAGCTCGCCTGGCCCGGTCACACATCCACAGCGCAGCCGAAACCGCTCGCCAGCCAGTGGCCCGTCATCAGACCAAAGGTGTCATGCCATGCCGCGTCACAGCCGGCGACAGTGTGTAGACGTTTCTCGTTCCCTGTCCCCTGCTCTCCGAGGCTTCACAGAGCAGCGCATGGTGGCTGTGGGGAGTCGCCTACAGCTACGTGCAAGGAGAGCCACGGCCGCGTCGCCCGCATTGGGCACGCAGCTGGCTGTCCGTCTTCCCCGGGGGCAGGAGGAGGGGGAGAGACGGAGGGGCCCTGGAGGCAGAATCTAGACACCGGAAGCTTCTATGGAAATGGCCGGTGGGAAAAGAGAGACGGGGCGCCCGGCAAATGAGGGACGGTGTTGGGGAAGAAAAGAGAGAGAGGAGGGGGGTCTTTCCAGCGTCCATAGCCGTGTTCCCTCGTTGCCAACAGAAAACGGTGTGCACGATCGCCGCCCACGAGGGGACGCTGGCCGCCATCACCTTCAACGCCTCGGGCTCCAAACTGGCGAGCGCGTCCGAAAAAGTGAGTTCACTCGCCGCGTCTCCCCGGGGCTCTCTGCTCAGGGCTCCGCTGGACGGCCCCCTCGGGGCCACAGATCTGAAGAGATGAGACCGGGGACAAGGGCCGACCGGTCTCTGGGCGCGCTCGGAATCCATCTCCGAGGGGAACCTCTGACCCGAGCGTGCTGCGTGGACTGACGCGGTTATGCAGTCAGCAGACCAAAGCCCCGCGCTGCGCAGGATGCGAGACACTTGGCGCAGAAACCCGCGGCCTGACTGAGGCGCGCGTGGACGCCGTCCCCAGATGCAGGCAGATTCCGCAGCTCGTGAGCAGCGTCGAGGACGTGCTCTGCGGCAGAAGAAATTGATCTCTCCTGCCCGGCACGGTCGGGGAGGGTGATCGAGCTGAATTTCAAACGCCACAAAGCACGAGTGGTTTTTGACAGGCAGAGCAGCATTCTCGGAAGCCCAGGCACTTGGAGCAAACACACACAGAGCCTTGGGCAGGGGCGGGGGGTAGGGGGGCGGAAGAGGGACCCAGACGTGCCAAGAACTGCTTCCCTGGCCGCGTACAAACAAAAGCCCTCTACGCCCAACAGCTTGTGCCTCCTCCTCAGAGACAGGCGTCCCGCACCAGTCACTCAGGCTCCCTCCGAAGGGGCGTCTCCGTCTGGAGCCATCAGTGGTGCGAGATGCCCACCTGCTTTCTTTCCCAGGGCACCGTCATCCGGGTGTTCTCTGTGCCTGACGGGCGAAAGCTCTACGAGTTTCGGAGAGGAATGAAAAGGTCTGTGTGCACCGTGGAGCCCGTGTCACGGTGCCCTCGGGAGTCCCGCGGGGCGGGGCGGCAGCCAGCGGGGGCCCGCGCGGCGGGTGGCTCTGCGCCCCCCTCTGCCCCGGAGGGGCTAGAACTGCGCTTCCTGGGGTAACTGCGCTAGGCGCTGTGCCGGGCGCTTAGTGCACCCAACGGCGTGGGTCTCCGAGTTGTTTGTTTGTTTGTTTGTTCTGAGATAGAGAGCCGTGGGAGGGGCAGGGAAAGGGGCAGAGAGAGAACTGTCAGCGCAGAGCCCGACGTGGGGCTCGATCCTGTGAACCGTGAGATCAGGACCCGAGCCCAAGTCAGGAGTCAGATGCTTAACCGACCGGGCCACCCAGGCGCCCCGTGGCTGCTGTTTTAACACAGGACTTCAGCCACCAGAGCCCTTTTTTGGGGCGTGCGAGGGCAGCTCGCGGAGGAGAAATAAGAGGGCGAGCAAATGCAAGAGCAGTTTGTAAAGCGAACGGCCGGGACCCTCTGGGCCGCGGCGTTCGCACCCGGATGGGTGCACGGAACAGCCGGAAAACCTCCGAGCGGTGCCCCGTTTCTCCTCGCCCGAGACCGGGCCCCTGTCCGAGTCCTCCCGACAGTACTGTTTCCAAATATGAGTGATGCGGTGTCAGGAGACCTTAGGATGGCTAGACTTTCCAGGACGCGTTCAGCTCTCTCGCAAGGCTGGTAGTTGAGCCATGCAGCGACCCTCCTCCGTCCGACGTGCCCGCCCATCTGTCTGTGCGTCGCTGTGTTCCTAGGTACGTGACCATCAGCTCCCTGGTGTTCAGCATGGACTCGCAGTTCCTCTGCGCCTCGAGCAACACCGAGACCGTGCACATCTTCAAGCTGGAGCCCCTCGCCACCAGGTAAGCGAGCGCCGGGTGCGAAACACTCGCTAGCCCGGAGGGGCCAGGCCCGGACCTGTCTGTGCCACCGCCATCCGCGGAAGCAATTCCTCTTCCATCTGAGTGCCATGCGCTCGGCTTTACTTGCTGTGTCTCTGCTCCCAGAGGCGTTGCTCACCTGCTTCTCCATCTGCGGGGCCCTCCTCCAGCCCCCCCACCCTCCCCCAGCCCCCCCCACAGCTGAGCCTGACCTGCCTCTGGGGGCCAGCCCCACCGGAAGCACCCCAGCCACTGCAGAAGCGTCTTCTCGAACAGCACCTGCCGTGTGCGGGCCACTGTGCGAGCCGCTCTGCGGGTGCCACCTGCTCAGTGCTCACAGCGGCCCCACCAGGTGACGAGTTAGCCAACTGAGCTTATCCCAGTGTGCCAGAGAGGAAGCTGGGAACCGGGAGGTCAGGGAGCTCCGTGACCCCCTCCCTCCCCTGTGGTCCTGGAGTAGCTACCGCCCGCCCCCTCCGTGAGGCACGTTGCATCTTCCATCTCCGTGCCGTGTCTGCGCCGGGGGTGCAGGACCTGGACCGCAGGCCTCTTTGTAAAGCCCACCCATTGGCACGGACGGAGCTCCGTGTGTCCAGGGCAGCCGGAACAGGTGTGTTTTCACACTCAGGATCACAGAATACTAGCGGAACCCCTACAAGGGTCCCTCAGTTTCCGAAGGGAACATCAAAGCCCAGAGAGCTTTGTCCCGAGACCACCCAGCCGGTTGGCAACAGAGTGAGAAATAAAGGCCAGTGCCTCTGAGCTCCAGCCCGGGTTACCCACCGGGCTCCGGGCCTGTAGACAGGTGGCCTCTCGGCAGGTGCTCCCGGGAGCACGTGGCCACCCTGGTCCCCACTGCGATGCCCGCACGGAGGCAGTGTGTGCCCCCGCCCCCCCCACTGCATCTGGCGGATGCCCTGGGAGGGAGCTGGGGGACTGCAGGGCAGGCGCCGGGTCCCCTCGAGTGCTCTCTGCCTTCGCGGATCGCCGGGGACCAGGGCGGCTTCGGGGCTGTAATCACACCTGCCCAGAGCGTCCTGCCGGAGGTCTGCTTCCCACTCCGTCTGGCCGGGGAGGCCCTGACGCCGAGATCGCGGTGTCCTTCCGTGGGCCCGAGCCTGGCTCGAGCCTAGTTTTCAGAGTCCAGCCAGCGATCCCACCTCCCGCCCCAGCCGCGCCTCGTTTTTAGAAATCTGGACACCAGACTCCTCATCACATGCAGCTTTTTTAATGTAGGGAAGCGGTAGCACCGGGAACCTCTTAACAGCTTTGCGGTGGTCCTTCCGAAGGACCAACGAGCACTCGATGCCCTTTTAGAATTGCCGGAAGAGTCTGTCCCGAGCCGTTCCAGGTGGGCAGAGCACCACGCCGAAGGCAGCGTTCCTTCCCGCGCGGGGAGCGCAGCTCCTGGCACCGGGCCGAGCGGAGCGCTGGCCCGGCGCCCCATCCCCCCTCCGCCTGTGCTTGCTCCCGCAGCCGACCGGAGGAGCCCTCCACCTGGACCGGCTACATGGGGAAGATGTTCATGGCCGCTTCCAACTACCTCCCCGCCCAGGTGTCAGACATGATGAACCAGGACAGGGCCTTCGCCACCGGGCGTTTGCACTTCTCCGGGCAGAGGAACATCTGCACCCTGTCCACGTACGTACGGCGCCCGCTGCTGTCCGCGGGCACGGCCTCCTACGGCTCTGCTTGCCCCGAGCGCGCAGGCCCCCCAGACACCTGCCAGGGGAGAGAGAAGGAAGGAGGAAGACGGCCCAGAAGAAGGGCTGACGTGTCCGCCAGCTGCCGCTCCTCCCCGGTTGTCATGCGTGTTCTTCGGGGGGCGGCCGCAAGCTGGCGTGGGAACTTGAACCTTGTGGTCCTGCCAACGCCATCTTGAAAGAAATTCCCATTCTTCTGAGCAACTCTGTAAAAAGGCTCTGGTTCCACAGGTTCCGACCGACACCTGCGGGGTCGGCAGATACTTTACCAGCGGGGTTTAAAGGAGTTTGTGAGGGAAGGCGAACGGTTTGTTAAAACTTCACAAAACGAGCCGGCCGATTTTGTCCTTTGTCCTTTCTGTCACGGTTAAAGGCAGAAACACGCGTCAGCCAGAGGCCGCGTCCCACGGAGGTCCGCCGATGGCTTCGTCGGCGGTACCTTTTCACAGAGTGGTAGCACACACGCCTCGTTCTGTCTCATCCACACAGTTAGTTTCCAAGACGAGGATAATCCTCCAGGCGGATCGCCAGGTCACAGCGCAAAGAAAGAGCCAGAAACCCAGGATCTGGGGCCAGCGGGCGGGGTAAAGGTTTCCTGACGGCAGGAGAAGGACCCAGGGGCAGCCGGGCTGGGGGAGGCTGTGTCATTGGAAGCCGGCCCGTTGCCCGTCTTTGCTGTGATCACAGCACCCGTTGTCCTTGGCTCTTAGGATCCAGAAGCTGCCGAGGCTCCTGGTCGCCTCTTCCGATGGACACCTTTACATCTACAATTTGGACCCTCAGGACGGAGGAGAATGCGTCTTAATCAAGACCCACAGGTGAAGAGACTAGTTTTCAAAACGCCTCTTTAAGAGCTGTCACGTGGCCAGGCACGACAGGCTTCGACGCCCTGCTTGTCTGTCTTCTCCCGGTGTTCTCAGCGGCACGCCCCGAGCGGGCACCCGCTCCGTGCTGGGCTCCACGTCAGGCGCCCTCGCCACGCCGTAGGCTTCCGGGAAAGTGCCGGGATGCCTAATGCGCGCTCGAAGAAGCGGGGTGTCTTCCTGTGGTCTTTCCCCCTCATGCGTTCCCGCGGATATACCGGGAGCTCGAAACGTGGCCGAAGAGAATCGAACAGTTCTCTTGACATCTGTGACCTCTTGGCAAGGCGACCTCTTCCTGCTGTGACAGCACACCACGAGCTGCCACCGCCCCCTCCCCCCGCCCGCGGAGCCCCCCTTTGGGAGTGAGTCTCAGCGTCCTTGCCAGAGAGTTCCAGAAAGACCAAGGGGCCAGTCGTCATTCAGTCAGTATGAGAGAACGGGGTCGTTGCGAATTTGCACGATTGACCCCAGCAGTTCAAGGTCACTGTTTAGGTTATGTGACCCAGCCATGTACTGATCAATCCTTTTTTTTTTTTTTTTTAAGCTTATGTATGTTGAGAGAGCGAGCGAGCACGTGAGCCAGGGAGGGGCAGAGAGAGAGAGAGAGAGAGTGAGACCATCCCAAGCAGGCTCCTTGCTGTCAGCACAGAGCCCGATGTGGGGCTCAAACCCGCGAACCGGGAGATAATATGAAGCCAAGCGCCAGACGCCTAACTGACAGAGCCACCCAGGGGCCCCCCAGCAGGTCCATACTTTAAACTCAGCTGGGCAAGCCTGAGCTTCCTAGTGCCTTTCCTTCGGGGACTTTCCTGCACACGTGACGATCCCTTTTTCCCTTTCTCCCCCTCCCCGTAACTGCTGCCGTTAGCTTGCTCAGCTCAGGAACGCCAGAAGAAAATAAAGAAAATGACCTCAGACCTCCGTTACCTCAGTCGTATGCAGCAACCGTAGCCAGACCAAGCGAGTCTGCCACCTCCACCGTGCCGGGTGAGTGGATGTGGGGGCGCGGCCGGGGGCACCGCGGGGACCCATTTCTGACGGCGGCTCTTCTGTCTTCGCGATCACACACCGGAGCCCTCTCCCCGAACCACTTCTTTCCTCCCGGGCGCGGCCGTGAGAATAGCCTTTAAGTCAGGCCCCCACGGCTGGCAGGCCCAGCCACGGCGGTCGTCTCCCTGACCTGTAGTATCAAGGCTTCGGCTCTTTGAGAATCGCCGGCAGGTGGAAAGTCGGAGGTGCCTGCGGGGGGCGGTGGGGGGGAGGGGGAAAGGCGGGCGACGTCAGCCCACCCGGAGGCTTCGGGACCCCGAATGGGAGGAGGGGGTTTCGACTCCTCCACAGCACAGTCTCTCCATTCCCGAGGCAGGGGCGGCCTCCGCGGTTTGCCCAGAGGTCCTGTCCCGGGCTCGGAGCGGGAGAACACACCGCGGGGCTTCCCTCACGTCTCCTTCTTGCTTTCCAGGCTACTCTGAGGACGGCGGGGCGCTCCGAGGAGAGGTTATTCCCGAACACGAGTTTGCGACGGGACCAGTGTGTCTTGATGACGAGAATGAATTCCCCCCTGTGAGCATTAGGCCTCCCTAAAAGAGCGGCTCCGTCCGTATGCTTCCAGGGAAGCCTTCGCCTCCCGCGAGAGGCGAAGTCACTTTCCCTGCCGTCTAGTCCCGTGACAGCTAGCCTCCTCCCTGCTGCTCAGAGCGCCATAGACGGTGCACCGGGCTGGGTGCTTCAGGCCCCGCAGACCAGCCACCGGGTGTCGGGCTAAACGCGGCAGCGTTAGAATAACCGGATACTAACCCAGGGGGTCTCGGCGGCCTCACTGCGTCCCGCGGCCGGGAATCCTTAACTCGGCTTCCTTAGCACTGTCCCTGCAGCTTGCAAGGCAGGAACCCACGCCCGCAGAAACTCCTGTCTTCCCGGGGCCCCTCCGAAGGGTGCTGTTGCAGAGTCCCGCCACCTTTCGGCTAAAGACGATGATCTGATGGGGCCGGGCCGCTGCGCTCTGCAAGCGAGCCGGACCCTCACCCTCCCCCGGCTCTGACGGGGCGGGCCCCAGGCTCCCGGCAGGGCAGCGGTGTGGAGGGCGGGAGCGCTCCCCTGCGGCTCCCTGCACCCCGCTTCAGCTGTTCCGGGAACGAGAGCCCTCGGGGATGGCTGGGTGCGAAGCGTGGCTTCTCCCAGCGCCCCTGTCTAGAGAGAGGACTGACTCTCTGCTTGGGCGGCCGCCAGGGTCTTCCTAGCTTCTGATGCTTCAAGCTTCCATCGGGAACAACGCACAGAACGCTCTCGTGAGCTTCGGGTAGAGAACGGCACAGAGGGGGGGCCCGAACTCACTTAGAGATGGAAGCGGTGTGTGGGCCAAGACTTAGAGGGTCCCCTGAGTGACCCCCGCTGGAGCCAGAGAGCAGTCGCCCCTTGGGCTTTGCCTCAGCGCCCGTCAGGTCTTGCCGTAGAATGTTTTCTCCTGATCCTTTTAGGTCAGGGGAAATTCCATTTGCAAAAGCATGGAGTGCAAGTCTAGCTTCTTTCTTGTATCAATCCTGGCACAATCTGGTGAGCCCAGGCAGCTTAAAAAAAAAAAAAGACTCTTTTGGGTCCCCCTTTGCGCGCTTAGAGGGCTGGCTCTGTGCTTTCCCCTAAAGGCTCTGTAGACTGCAGCTTGAAGTTTACATCCCGGGCTTCCAGCCGGCAGATTGCCAAATACAGTGCCAACAAGTGGTTTATATTTTAAGCGCGGAGAGCAGCGGTTCTTAAAGATAGCAGTTCTCGGTATGAAAGCGACTGTCAGCTTGCTGCCTCCTGCTGAGCCAGTGGTTCTGCCTTTGGGTTCTCGTGCCCGAACTAGCCATAAAGGGACTTCTCCCTTCCCCACCGAAACCTGGGTCATCTCCCCCCAGCTGCATCTTCTGGGAACCGGAACAGATCAGATGCGGTGGGGACCAATGTGTCCCCCTCTGTCTGGGTTGGGAGCATTCGCTCGTTGGGTTCCATTTCGGTGGTTTTGGCGAGAGTCTGTGACCGCTACGCAAGATTACGAGGTTATTAATTAGTAATCACAGTGAACCCTACAGCCTCTGGTACTCAGAGAATCGGGGAACTTCAGGTTTTGGCATAGAGGAGACGAGACGGTCCCCTGCCAAAGAAAGCCTGCGGAAAATAATAGGTACACTGTGCAGATCATTTGCTTGGAGCTTTCAAAAAAAAAAAAAAAAAAATGGAGACACTTAAAAACTAGTGCTGGAACTTACTTACCAAGAGGCCTGTTCACCTAAACGCTGCCAGGGAGCTGGGTATGAGCCGGCTGTCCTGTCTGCCTCTTAAGGACCAAATGAGTGAAACTTGGTTTAAATTGCATCCGGGATTTTTATTTATGCACAGGGAAGGCTTCCTGCCAGCAAGAGCATTGATCACAGAATGAGGACCCTGTTAGACCCTAGCGCTGGTGGTAGGGGTCAGGAAGCCCATTGGACCCCAGCCCCGCCCTCCAGGCCCCAGCCCCGCCCCCCAGGCCCCAGCTCCGCCCTCCAGCCTGGAGGCAGACGGGGAGGAGGGGGCCTGCTTCTGCGAGCTCAAGACGCCTTAGCAGACACTCTTCTCCACCTCTCCTCTCGGGGACCAGGGGTCTGAGTGCCACTGGGATGCCCTCTTGACATGGACCATCTCACTCACACCCTTACGGGCAGTGATGTCCAACCAGAGAGATCCCGGACGACCCTTCTCTGCCTTTATTCTGTCTCCACATGCCTGGTAGAGATATTTGTCCAGAATTCACGTCTCTACCCACACCCCGTAAAAACTTTTGGGATCGTGAAAGGATCTTGGAGTCTCCATTTGGTTAAAATCACTTCTCCCGCAGTTAAGAACCTGGGCTTGCCCGGGTCATCTCTCGAGAGGTGCTCCCTGGGCCTTTGCCTTCAGAACACAGGTCATTGCGAGGGGGTCTTTTTTTGTGTCTTTTTTTTTTTTTTTAAGTATACTCTTACTTCCCTGGATATGGTCATTCTTATCTCCCTGGAATTTGCTTTGCTCCATAAACAATGAAAGGAGAGAGAACTGATCATTTCTGGTACCTTAGAAAGACGCTGTATTCAGGAAGATAAGCAGCTTTTGTCTCAGCAACACGCCAACCTTTACAAGTCTGCATATTCTCTGACACTAGTCTTGCTCTTGTGAGCAAGAGTAAGCGAATTGGGACCAAGGGTATTCACTGACCTTCCTAGTGACTTAGCCGTCTGTGTTTACAAGTAAGACGAGCCCTTTAAAAATCAAAACCATGCAATAAACATATAAATACACACGCACATATTTTATAGAGAGTCGGTATTTTTTGAAACTGTGCCATACTCGTCTATACCTAAATAGGATGGGTGGGTTTTCTGTGGCCATGCGTGAGGGTCAGTCTGTGGACTCCGCAGCGCCC
>PITB01024175.1:0-24595 GCA_004024585.1 Paradoxurus hermaphroditus | reverse complement strand
CTGCTTGCGCCAAGGCTCCGGGCCGCTGCGTTTCTCCCACTGCGGCCCGTGGGCCCAACCGTGACCACCACTCCTCGGGGTGCGAGCTTGTTAAGGGCGCTGAGGCCCGCGGCCACCCCAGACCCAGGGGTATTTGCATTTAACACGTTCCCTGGGACGTTCTGATGACCGCCGAAGTTAGGTATTTCCTTCGAAGGGGCCTTCTGAGGTCATCTGGGGGAAACGCAAGGCTCAGGGGCCCTCGCCGCCGCTGCACCGGAAGTCACCTGCGAGAGCTTGAAACACCTTGGTGGCTGGCCACACCCCCCTCCAGAGAAGCGGCACCATCAGAGGTGGGCCCAGGAAGTGGTATTTTTAAAAATCTCCCCGGGTGATCCTGAAGCACTCAGGGTGAGAGTTGCGGGCTGCGAACATTCTACCCCGCCTTCCCCGTCCCCACCCCAACAAGCCGGGCTAGGCCGCGGTCAGTCAGTCTGGAGGATCTCATGTCAGGTTCATGGGCCGAACACACCAGGATTCTCCCCCCTTGTGGGGAGAAGGCGGCGCGGAACGGAAGCCGGCGGGACCGGCAGTGGGGGCCAGAGAATCTAGACCAGAGAATCTGTGTGCCCTCTCCTCCCCAGGGTCACCTTCTTCTTTTTTTTCAAGTTTATCCATCTGTTTTTGAGAGAGAGAGAGAGAGAGAGAGAGAGAGAGAGAGAGAGAGAGAGAGAGTGCACGCACAGGGGAGGGGCAGAGAGAGGAGAGAGACAGAGAATCCCAGGCAGGTTCTGCACTGTCGGCCTGGAGCCCGATGCCAGGCCCGAACCTGTCAGCCTCCTCCTGGCCCCGGAAAGGTTTTTCCACCGCCTTTGCTCCAAATCACCACCCACTACCTGATTGCACTGTTACACCAGGAAGTGTCTCAAGGAGAAAAACCCCCGAAGAACCACCCCTAGCCAATCGCGAGGATCCGGCACCGCAAGAGGCGCCGTCACTAGCCAATCACGCCAAGAGGAGCCGTCACTAGCCAATCACGCCAAGAGGAGCCGTCACTAGCCAATCACAAGGATCCAACTCAGCTAAACACCGTATTTGGCGCCAACCCCAGCCGAATCCCACCGGAACTGCCACAACTTAAAAGACCTGCCCCCTGGCCGTCAGTTCCCTGACTCCCCTACCTTCCAGTCATGAACCTCGCCTGGGACCTTTGGTCCCCCCAATAACATCTCTTGCTGTTCCCCTCACTTGATCTTCGTCTCCTTTTTCTCTCTCTCTCTCCATTTCCGGGCCAGTCTAAATTCTAACAGAACCCATGAACCGTGAGATCACCACCCGAGGAAGAGTGGGACACTTAGCCGCCTGAGCCCCCCAGGCGCCCCATGCCCAGGGTCACTAAAAAACGGGTCTCACACTCATTCCGCCTTCTCACGCTAAAGGATGACGCTGAGCGCGAAAAGCCTTTTAAAGCAGAGACGTACAATAATCAGGAAAACCATTCGAGGGCACGAGCGCCTGAGAAGAGGGGTCAGGTTCAGAGGCCCGCTGCTTCGGGAGAAGGGGACAAGCCCGAACACCAGCCCCGAGCCCCCAGCAAGGGAGTAATGAAACTCTACCGACGGGGGAAGGGTGCCCTCCCCACGGCGCTGAGGAGCACTAGGGGGGTTGTCTGCAAAACCCAGCCACGCGCGCGCCCAGGAGGGGCGGAGCCGCGCTGCGCCCACGGGACCTGGGGGGGGAGGGGCAAGGGCCAGGCTGGGGAGGTGGAGGCTGAGGCCGGGGGCGGCTGGACAAGGGCAAGGCTGCCGTGGGGTCTCCTGGAGTGTGCCGCCCCCAGGGGTCTGCTGGCCGAAGCCCCGCCTTCGATGCGGAGGCGGGGCGGGCGGGGGGGGGGGAGCTGGGGGGTGTCGCAGCCTGCGGTACCGTGCACACCTCAGGGGTCCCCTGTCATTCCCGCGAGTGCTGAGGGGCCTCACAGAAGCTGGGGTCGTTCGTGGCGGCGGCTGACAGGATCCGCACTTGAGGTGCTGGCGGCCCGGCCCTCCTCCTGCCGCCTCGGAGGCTGCCTTCCCTCCGGTTCTGGAATGATTTGACGTCTGAACGTGAAAGAAACCGCTCCCGGCTGTTTCCTTTGCCAAAACGTGTAATTGGCACGACGGAGCGGGAAGTGCACACGCCCCCCCCCAGGCTCCCCGACCCCCGTGCTCCCCAGGCGATGAGAGCGGGGCCTGGCAGCTGCGAGCCTCACCCCGGCTGGCCGCCTGACACACCAGACTGTCCTCAGGGCCCAGGGACAGACGAGCGGAAACGCGGCATCCTAGCCACGGGCCGGCGCTGGTGCGCACGCGCGCGCAAGAGACCCGCACCCCGAATCCTGCCCCCGCTACAAGTTCTCCAGGCGCCAGGGGGGGGGGCTCAGGGCTCAGGGTCCTGGAGAAGTAGCAACAGCCCCGATGGAAAGGTTGTCAGGAGATTTGCAAGCAAGACAAAATTCACCCACAGCAGCCTGCAAGGCCACGTGCTCAAAGCCAAACCGGGATGTGTGGCTGACCCCGTGTGGTTTCCTAGTTTTCTCCTTCCTTCCTTCCTTCCTTCCTTCTTTCCTTCCTTCCTTCCTTCCTTCCTTCCTTCCTTCCTTCCTTCCTTCCTCCCTCCCTCCTCTTCCTTTCTCGCCAGCTTCTTCCTTCAAGTTCTAATTATTTGGTACACCTTCTTTCCCAGGTCATTTATAATCCACCTACGTGGAAAGCACACATGCTCTTGAACTCAGCACTTCTGCGTTCGCCCTGTGGCTCTTGCTTCTGCTGGTGGGCACCCGAGCGAGCTGTGCACCAGGGCCCTCGGTGCCGGGATGAGAAGTCCACAGCCATGGCAGGAGGGGATGGGACAAGACCGGGACAGGGTCTTGGAGCAACAGAAGGCTGAACAGCTGGTAGAGAGAAGAGGACTGATCTCTGTACCAGCGGAGGGCGGAGAGGTGGGGGACGCTCTCCAAATATCTTAGGTCACAGAGAAAAGTGCCTGGGTATGAATACTATGTTACTCCTTGGGTAAAAATAAAAGAGTGGGGCAGGAAGGGGATTAAGCAGCGATGGCAGTGTTTTCTTTCTTAAAAATAGATCTGAGATAAATATTGTAAACTGTCAGCATTCTTAAGATTTGGGTGGCGAGTTCGCAGTTACAGTGACACAGTTTTCTGTTTCAAATCTTGTTTGAAAGATTTCATAAAATAACAGAAAGGGGCAGGGGAGAGAGGGATGGGAGGGACACGGGATTTTTAGGGCAGGGAAAGTACTCTGTATGACGTGAGAATGATGGCTATGTGGTCACGCATTTGTCCGAACGCACGGAATGACCAACGCTAAACAGCGACCCCCCGCCCCACTCAAGGCAAGTATGGACTTTGGGTCATTACAGGGTGCCCCGGTAGGTCCAGCCTTGGTAAAAAAAAAAAAATATTACCCTTCTGGTGACAGATGTTGGTTATGCGGGGGGCTGTGCACGCATGGGGCAAGCGGTATGTGGGGAGTTTCTGTACCTTCATGGCACTCCTCTGGGCGGGGCACGTTAACTCACTGAATCCTCCCAACGACCCAGCGGGGTAGGCCTCTGATAACCCCCCTTTATAAAGAGGAAACTGAGGCTTGAGAAGTACGGTGTATGACTTGGAACGCAGCTCTAAGGAAGTTCAAGGAACTTGAACCCGGGCAGCCCGCTCACAACCACCAGGCTTCACTCAACAGCCCAGGATGGTAGAGCCAGGGATGCTGGAGGGAAGCTACTTTCCACCGAACAGCGCTTTGGACTATCGTGCACGTGCCACGATTTTTCAAAACGGTATTTTAAATAAACCCTAGTTCCTAAGAAGTAACAGAATCCCGACAGGCGTGGGGCTGGGAGACATGCAATGGGACCAAAGCCACCACAGCGACACTGCCTGTGTGGACACGATTTCTGCTTCTTTTCCCTGGTGCAGGAGTTCTGGTCCCGGGGCCCCAGCAGCTTCTGCCTGCTCGACACCCTCCCTCCCCTTCCTTCCGGCGCAGACTCCGCCCCCTCACCCCAGATTGGACATGTGACCCCAGGGGGGCCACGGTGATTGGCCCAGGAATCGGTTCCGGCTCTAAGTCCAGCCAATCAGAATCTGTCCTGGGCTTCCCCTGACAGAAGTTCCTTTTCCATGTGGTGTGGTCATGGGGCTCAGAGTGCCAGTGTCCCTCGTCACCTTGGCAAAGCGGAGGAAGTATAAACCCAGAGAGCGAGGGCTTCATGCACACCCGGCTCCTCTCCTCTCCCAGCCAGCTCCCTCCCTGCCTTCCCTGCTTTGGTTACATTCCCATCGAGTTGGATCCTACTGGAAACCTACAACTCAAAACAGGGGAAGCCCTGACCCAGCGGTTAAGGGCTCCAGTGGTTAAAGGGATCAAAATGGGGAGACGACAATCCCCGCCCTGCCACCTGCTGTGCGATCTCAAGCAAGTTAGTTAACCTCTCTGAGTCTGGTGTGCTCCCCGAGCTCACTCTCGAAACCAACTCTTTACCAGCCACAGTAAACCTAAACCAGAGGCTCTGGAAGAGGGGGTGCCGGCTGGCAACCGACCGCGGAAAGGCAGGCAGCTGGCCACTCCTGTGTCCCTGCACTCACTGTCTGCGCTGAAAGAATGTCCCCGTGACCCTCGGCCACAGCTCGCCGGCCCTGTGAGCTCTCTGGCCCTGTGGCTCCCAGTGGCTGCAGCCAGTGGGATCTCAACGGGACGCAGGGCAGGAAGGAGTGAAGCAAGGGTATCCTGTTTCCCTGTGGCGTCTCCACTGGCTAGCTGCATCCCAGCGTGAAGGTCCCTCAGGCTCCTTCAGGGGGCTCCCCAGCCCCACCCCTCTGCTGCTGAGGGCGACCCCCCCTCCACTGTGGGGGGGCAGAAGCCGCAGGGCACATGGCTCGCCCCGGAGTGCCCACGCTTTGTAAATGTTCCCCTCGAATTACCCAATTTGAGCGCGTGTCATCTGTTTTTCATGGGACCCCGACTAGTTGACGGTGGTCCTTTCCCTAGCCTCCCCAGGCCCCTCATCAGATAAAATCCTGCTCTGCGGAGGACACTACTCCAGGGTCCCAGCTCTGGCCACCGTCCTCCTTCCAGACGGTGGCTTCTAGACTCCAGCAGGCCGCTCCCAATCGGCCAGACCCCAAACCCCGAAAAAGGACCTGCCAACGAGAGGCCAGGGACCAAGCGGACGTGACGGAGAGTGGCCCAAACAGGAGGCCCGCGGGGTCACATCTGGGCTCAGGAAAAGTCTAGAGAAGCAAGCCACTGACTTCGGCACACCAGAACAGGTACCTGAGAGTGTATATTTATCGAAAGATACATAGAAATGGGACGATGGGGCCTGGCTGTAGATACGGGAGCTCCGACAGAGAACGGTGTGGGTGCGCATCTATTTGCCGGCGGCAGAACACGAGGTCTCCACATCTTCCGCCACAACCGACAGCACACAAATGCCCGCTCTTGGCCAACCACGGTCGGTTTTCGTGGTCGGGTTCCCTCTCCAGAGGTTTCCAAAATGAGAAGGCTGGTTTTGGGGGCAGTCTTTACATATGTGTGTGTGTCTTTCTAACGAAGAGAGGAAAGGGGGAAGGGAAGACGAGAAGTGTATTCTCCTGTTGTGCCTGGCAGAGAAGACGCGACTGGTTTGGGGCGAGGGGCGTGATCCCACTGGACAGGCGTGAACGAGAACTCCAGAAAGGACAGCTAGGGCTCCTAGGATGGGATGTAAAAAAAAACACAACAGCCAGGAAGGTCAGGCGTCCGCAGTCCGCTGGAATCCCTTGGAGCACGTTACAATCAGTTAAGGGCAAAATCAAATCAGAATAATACTAAGAGGTAGCAGCTGTTTATCTTCTCGGAGATTTCGAGGGTCTCTAGAAGAAGGCCAGGTAAGGGCGTTCTCCCGGAAGAGACTGGGGTAGGGCCCGGTTCTGGCCGGGGGCTCCCCCGGAGCTGGGGAGGGTGTGGACCAGCCCGCGTGGAAACCGCAGCTCGGGGGGAAGCGGGGGGGGGGGGGGGGGGGGGGGGGGGGGGGGGGAGCCGGCGAGCCTCCGCCAGCCAACGGGCCACTTCCAAACCCAGAGTCATTTCTTGGGTAAGTTATGCAGTCCTCACAACATATAAATAAAAGTTTAGTTCTGTGTTTCCATAGACCTTCTACATGGAGGCTAGCTGAATATTAGTGGAGTAACAATAATTATTAATAACAATAATCATCATAATAACAATAATTAATAGAATAATAATGCCAGGGGGGGATTGGGGAGGGGGGTCCTTCATATGGCAGGGGTGGGGCCTCCCGGGGAGGGGTCTATGTCTGGTAAAAGTGGTGGTAATGGTGGTGGTGTTCGTGGTGGTGGTGATGTTCGTGTCTCTGCACCGCCTGGCCGGCCGGGCTCTCGTACACCACCACGGCGGGCAGGTCCCCCACGCGGCCCCGCCCCACGACACTGCTGCCCAGGCTCAGCGGCACCTGCGGACCTCGGCACCCCTGCTGGCTCTCCTTGGCTCGGTGCTTGTGCTTCTTGTGCCCGAGGGGTGCCAGGGTGGGGAGGAGGGCCGGGCTGGCGGCCAGCTGGGCGGCTGGGGACACCGCGGGGACGGCGGGGCCCAGAGGGGGTTTGCTTCTTGCCCCTCTGGCCACGTGGCCCGCACCCGCGCTCTTGCCCTGGGCCTTGGAGGACCTCACGAAGTGCTTGCTCCCGTCCTGGGTGCCCCGGAGCCGCTGCTGGACCTCCGAGGCCTTGGCGAAAGGGGCGTCAAGGAAGTGGAAGGAGCCCGGGTCCGCGCCTTGGGGCTTTCGGTGTGGGACGTGGATGGCTTCCGGCTCATGCGAGCGAGACCGAGTGGGGTTGGAGGTGCGGGGGGGCAGCTCTGACTTCTGGGCCACTGACGGGGAGCCTAGGAACCAATTTAACAGGTATTTCATGAGCACCTACTGTGTGCCGGTGCTGCGCTGTGCCCCAGAAACCCCCTCCACCCCCGCAGTGCGCCAGGAAAGCCAACTGTTCCAGAGCGCCCCTCCCCCACGCCGACTGCTCCTCGCTGCCTTGGAGGGACCTCTCTGGAATGAAACTTCGCCATCTGCTAAGTGGGAAGAACCGCTTCTTTGTCAGGTCCTTAAAAAGAATTCATGCCCCTTCCAGGAGACGGACCAGAAAGAGACAGAGCGCCTGTGTGAGGTCACGGGAACGCGAAGGCAATCCGGGCACTTGCAGAGGCGACCAGCACAGGAATTCCACACAGGGGCAGGAAGGGCAGAAGCGGGGACGCGGGTGTGGAGTCAAGTGGGCTGCCTCTTCACTGATCTTAGCAAGGCGGCAACAGATGTCAACAGGTGAGGAAGCCAGAGCAGTGTCTTGCTAATAGCACCGGGGAACGGGCGGGAGTGGCCTGGGGTGGGCTCAGAGCTATGGTTTTCATTGCATTACGGGCCCTAAGAACCTCCTTGATTTTGCTCAAACTTTGTGCATGCGTTCGTCTTTGAAATGTTTTCGATGTCGTCTCCTCCACAAAGACCCTTTAACCCGTCCGATCAAAGCCGTACCCTCCCCCAGCCCAGGGGGTGCGATGGCCGCCCCCCGCCCCCGCCCCACCCTGCAGGTGCAGGAGCGCCCTTACCAGCCCCAAACTGGGATGTGTAGTTCTCTATCCCGGCGAGGTCTAAGTAGTGGTTTCTCCTCTCTATGTTCTCATCCACGCAGTGGTGGTCGCAACCAGACTGCTCCAGACGGCTGTCCCCCTGGAACCTAGGACAAGGAGGCACGTGAGGGGGAAGTCCCACAGTCGGCTCGGTTGAGTCAAATCCTTCTGAACCTTCCATTCATTTCCTCCTGGGTCTTGGGAAGGGGGTGGGGGGAGGCAATGGCCATCGCGGCCATCTGTGTCTCTAGTTCCTTCCCTGACAGCGGAGATAAGACCTCGGCCGGCCTCCCTGGGCCTTCTGGGAGGACCAGATTCGTATCTGCTTTGAACGGGTCCAAAGTTAAGGTGAGAGGTGAGTGCTCAAAGCTTCAGGATGCCCCAGATTCAGGCTTCAAACCACGCGTCCCCGCCCCACAACACGCCGTGGCCCCTGCTTGGACTGCCTTCTCTCTCTCGCCTCTGGGCTCACGCGTCTTCCGTTCCGGTCACTTCCTTTCCATTTCACAACAGGTACACACGCCCCCGCCCTGCCAGTCTGGGCCCCTGACACCTCCTCCCTCCTCACGCCTCCTACTGCTGCTCCTCTCCTCCCTTCCCTCCCCGCAGTCCATGAAATAACGACAGGTGGAAGGTAAGGGCAGCCTGACAATTTCTCAGCCGCTTCTGAAACCCAAAAAAGCCCGACGACCAAGATTCTTCATAACGTGCTTGGCAGCGGCGCCTGCCCTAAACGGATGTGAAGGTAGCTGTAGCCTCTACGTCGCTTTGCGTGGACTGTTCTGCGTCTCCATGCAGAAAAGTCAGCGTGCTAGATCCCGAGGTGCTGCCCAGACGTGGTCTGGTGGCCGTCACCCCCCCCTCCCCCGCAACCAGCGTACCTGAGCGGGGCTCGCTGCTTCTTCTCCCAGCTGCGCAGCTCCTCGGCGGGCTTGGTCTCCGCTCGGGGCCTCGCGCTCTGCAGGTCTGAGTCCCGCCCCAGAAACAGCCAGGTGAGCGCCCTGCTCCTGTGCCCGCCGGCTTCCTGGCTCTGTTCGGGTTTTCTAAGCTCCCTGGCTTGCAGCCCTTGACCGGCGGCCCACGGCGGCTCTGTGGACGGGGTTCTCCAAGCCAGGACCGGACGGCGGGGTCTCATGGCTACTGTCCCCTTACCGTCTCCCCCGCTAGACTCGCCTCCTCCCCAGAATCCTCAGCTGGCCTTTAAGGCCGTGCCCTGCCCATGCCCCCTTCGGGGGCTGTGTCTACACAGGGCCCTCCCGCCTGTAACCCCTTCCCTATCCACACCCTGCTCTTTCAAGGACCCGCGCAGATCCCGCCTGTCCACCAAGTCGCTCCCAACGGAAGCCCCCGGGACTCACTCCCGCCCCTCCCAGGTGGGGATGCGATCCTTCCTGGGAGCCGGGAGTGGACCGGCCCCTGTGGCCTGGGCGGCCCTCCAGCCCCTCACCAGGGTGATTGAGAAGGATGCCCTTCTTGCCCTGGCTTCCATCGGGGGCCACGGTGAGCTTCACCCGCAGGGTCTTGCTCGACGTCGGGGAGTGGTTGACGGAGGAGTCGACCACTTCGTAGATGGTGTGCAGCAGGCTGGTGATGTCCTGCAGGGGAGCGAAGCAGAAACCCCCCCCCGGGGCTTCAGTCACGGCGCCCAGGAATCAGAGGGCCTGGTGAAGCCCTCTGGCTCCCCCGAAGTCAAGACTAAGGTACAAACTTGCACGTGAGAGGTTCATTCGAGAAGGGGTCCTAGGACGCAGAAGCAAGGGGGCAGGGAACAGCGGATGACCCGAATGAGCAGGTACGGCTGCGGCCAGCCAGGCTCAGTCATACTTGGGCCCTCGGAGAGACTACGTGGAACCCGCCTCGGCAAACTCTCATCCCTCCGTGGTTGAGAGCTGGACTTCCGGCCTGTCCTGCAAAGGCTGAGCCGGCGCCCGGGCACCAGAGAAAGGTCTTATGGTGGGCGCCGGCCACCACGGCAGGAGGTGAACTTGAGGCAGGTCGGGGTCTTGGTGGGAAGAAGGGCACGCACGGCACCTGCCTCAGGTCTAGTGAGCAACTGGGAAAGCAGACATGTCCCTAAAGATAATCCATCCCGGGAGAACTTGACCAAATCTCCTCTTGTCTCTGGGCCTCAGTTATCCCCTCGACCAGGACACTGCTGTCCGACCCATGCTCCGAGAAACATCGCAGACACTTCTGACCGGCGAATGCAGGGAGAAACGCGGTCTCCCTCTGTTCCAGGCAGCTGCTAGGGTCGTCTGTCGGAGGGGAGGCTTCCGGCTTTGAATGACGTAGGAAACCTCTGGAAAAGGTGTTTGCTCTCTATAGGTCAGGCCCACAGAAGGCCAGTGCTCTGCCCCGCGGCTCTGCAGAAACAGACAGGCCCTCCTTCATTCCACGCCCGCAAGCCCTCCGGGCAGAGCTGGGCAGAGGCGCCTGCAGGCACTGGTGGCTCCACTGGCCACGGCTGACTCGCCCTGTGGCCATGCGGGCCGAGTGCGGGTCGCCCCGGAGATCCAGACTCTCCTGCTAAACCTTCAGACTCTTTGATACCGGACACTCATGTGCTGTTTCTCAGCTCCCCATTTCCCCCCCGGCTCCCGGCGCCCCCCCCTCCACTTTCTGTCTCTATGGCAATCTACTCTGGGCGATCACGCCGTATTTGCCCGTTTGTGACTGGCCTTGTCATTTTAGCGTAAAGTCCTGGAGGTTCGTCTATGTTGCGGCGTGGGTTAAAACGTCCTTCCTTCAGGCTGAATAAGACTGCGCCGTATGGATACGTCTACCCGCTCAGCTGCGGATGGCCCCCCGACGGGGGGGTGGGGGGGGCTTCTGCCCTCTGGCTGTTGTTGTTAGAGGAGGCTCCATGCCTGTTTTCCACCTCCAAGCAGTTGAGCCCTCCTACTTCCCCACCGACGGCCGCGGGGTTCACTGTGCCACTTCCTCGGCGGCACCTGTTATTTCCGGTTTGTTTGGTGTTTTTTTTTTTTTTTTTTAACTTTTTAAATGATTTTTTTAAATATTTATTTATTTTTGAGAGAGAAAGAGAGGGAGACAGAAGATCCGAAGCAGGCTCCGTGCTGACAGCAGACGGCCCGACGCGGGCTCGAACTCACGAACCGTGAGATCATGACCTGAGCTGAAGCCGGACGCTTGACCGGCTGAGCCCCCCAGGCGCCCCTGGGGTTTTCCACACAGGCCCTCTTCCTGAATACACGGCGGGACCTCGCTGCGGTTTTGATTAGCATTTCCTAATCACGAGCGATGTCAGTCACCTTTTTGCGTCTCGCTGGCCAGTGGTTTGGACACATTATGAAGCTCTTTGCCCATTTTTTAATCGAGCCGTTTGTTTCCTGTGCTATAGTTCTTTCCGTCGTCGGTAACGTCAGTCTCTCCTCAGGCCCGTGATTCGCAAATATTTTCTCGTATTCTGTAGGCTGCCTTTCACTCTGCTGCTGCTGTGTCTTCTGAAGCACAGAAGTTTTTGATTTTGATGTAGTCAACTTATCAGGTTTTACTTTCATTGCCTGCGATAACTGAATTTTGTTTGATATTTATTTTTGATAGAGGCAGAGAGGGAGAGATGGCGGGCATGCGTATGCACGTGAGTGGGGGAGGGGAAGGGGCAGAGACAAGCGTGGGACAGAGGATCCGAAGCGGGCTCTGTGTTGACAGCAGCGAGCCGAACCCGGAGCTCAAACTCATGAACCGTGAGACCATGACCTGAGCCAAAGTCGGACGCTCAACTGACTGAGCCTGAACCCTGGCTGATCATTTTTAACAAAACCTTCTGGAGGGCTGGGCCCCGACATCTATGGAAGCGGCCAGTTTGAGCCCTGGGCTTGCCGGCCGGCTCGGCCACCCCCACTCCTCTGGGGAGGCCTGCAGGGGACCCCTCCCTTCTTCCCTAGGGCTGCTCGGCACAGCCACGTTTGCCCCCTCCCTCTTACCATCTTAAGAAGCCCAAGAAGGAGCTCCATTTTACAGAGGAGGAAAGTGAGGTTCACCATCATCATCCCCCCCGAGCGTCACCCCAAGTGGGGGGTGGGGGGGGCAAGGATTTGGGGTCTAGGAACGGGCACGCTCTGGCCATCCCAGCTGAAAACGCCGCTCTTGCCCGCACGGGGCCCGGCACACAGAAGCAGGAGCCTGAGTATTTATCACACGAATGAACAGGTACTTCCTTCTGAGTCGACAAGTGGCCCGGACGCCGGCTCCCGGCTGCAGCCGCGGTGAGGAGGGGGCCCGTCTGCCCTGCGAGCAGGCAGCCAGGGAGTACGGAGGGGACCGGTGTTCACAGCCAGGTGGGAGGAGTGGCCTTGGGGCTAAAAATAGACCCAGGGAAGCCCGAGGTCCGGTTCTCCCTGGCCTGGAAGCCAGCCTCCTCGCTCCCCAGCAGGAGGAAGACGCGGTCCCGGGATGGCCTCCTCCGGGGCCGGGCGGGAGCACCCTCCTCGGAAACCCTCGCTTCCCTGCTCTTCCTTCCACTGCAGAATCAGACAGCGGCGGCCGCCAGCAGGCTCCTGGAAGGCCTCCGGCTCCGAGGTGGGGCGCCCTTTTACGGTCGGCGCGTGAGGCTCCTCGGCCTTTCCGAACCAGGAGGGGACGGAGACGGCGGCTACGCGAGGCAGCATGGGCCTCACCGCTGCACGTGACCGAGGAGAGGCCGGGGCCGCCGCGCCGGAGAAGTCCAGGCTGGCTGCCCGCGTGGCCGCGACAAAGGGTCGGGGCCACGGCGATTCGGCTCAGTGAACCGGGTTTCCAGATTGCAACGCGTTTCCCTGTGCCGACGATTACCCCGCGGCCGCCATTCCCAAACAGGAGGGGCCGGAATCTCGGTGCTCACTCTGGAAAAGCCGTAACCCCTCGCGCGCAGCCTCACGGCCGGAGGGGACAGGGGTTCACCGAAGCCACCCCCGGCCTCCACGAGCAAGGTCTCAGACCGGGGAGGGTTTTCACTGCTCCCCAAGAGCCCGGGCCCCGGGCCCCGGGCCCCTCTCGGCGGGGCTTCGCCTGCCCGCAATCCATCCCCCCGTCCCCTACTAACAACGGCATCTTGATTTTGTTTCCCGAGCCGAACACATGTTCGCGTTCAGCCTCTGCGGCTCGTGTATCAAATACCGTCCCCCCCGCAGGCTCCAGAATGGGCGTGTGGCCTGGAACGGGGCATCTAAAGCATCACGAACCTGTGCCGAAAACGGCCGGGTCAGGGCGCTGCTCGCGTGAGGCGGCGGGAGCCAGGGAAATTCAGTTCTCGAGCTTCTGAATTGGGAGGGGTGCTGAGGGTCTCAGGTAGAGGGTAAAACGCCAGCCACCACCTTGCTAGCGGCCAGGGGAAGGCGGCCAGACGACGAAGGAACGCAGAGGACACAGAGCCAGGAAGACAGCTAGTCTGAAGACACTGAGCCGCTGGATCCAGCCATGCCTGAAGTCAGTGCCCTGAGCCATATTCCATTTTTTTTTTTTTTTTTTTTTTACCCTATAGCAGTTTGCTGGGATTCTGTCACTTATACCCCAAAGAGTCCTGAATGATTAAAAGTCGCTCGCGGCTCCTCCCCACGCCCAGTTCTAACATTCCTTAAGCCACGGCGGAGGTAGAGATGCCCTTTCTTCAGCCAGGTCTCTCCTCTAGCAGCTTCTCCTGCAGCACCCGCAGCCCGGAACCGGGTAGGGAGATAAGACAGCAGAGCCTCTCTGGGCACACCCCCGACGCCCTGGCAAGCCGGGCGTGGCCGGCCATGCTGACCTCGGACCCCTCTGCAGACCACACGTCTGGAAGCCAGGGCCTCCTGGGGAGGGAGAGGAGGTCACGGAGGAACGGCAGGAAAAGGAATAAGGAGGCAGAAGGGGTGATACCGAGGTCCAGGGTAAAAGGGAGGCAATTACGACCGGGTCATGGCCCTGCTTAAACGAACCCGCCAGCGGCTTCCCTTAGCGCCAGGAATCAAAGCCAGGGCCTGCCCCGCCGGCTCCGGCCGCGGCCGTGTCTCCTGGCGAGCCCACCGGTCTCCTCCAGTTCCTTGGACACCCTGAGCGCTCCTGCTCGGCCCGCGCCCGGCACTCTCTCTGTCCCCCGGCTCTGTACGCCACACCCGGCCGGGCTCAGCTCCACGCTGCCTCCCCTGGGAGGCCTCCCTCGACCCACGGGCCCCTCTCTGGTGCGTCGTTTATTTCCTCCACCGCACACGCCACAGCTGACAGCCGCCCTGTCATCGTTTGGGATCTGCGTCCCTAAGCGGCTGCCGGAGGAGCCGCAGGCTGGGAACCGTGTCCGTGCTCTTCCCCCCGACCTTGTCCTCACGCCGAGGGCAGCGTGCACACAGCCGGTGCTCGATGTTGGCACGGAGGCGTGGAAGAAGGTGAGGGCACACAGGGAGGGGAGAAGTGTGGCAGGAGGGCTGAGGGGAGGGACACGGGCGTTCAGAGGGAGACGGGTGATGAGGAACAGGCCCGGGACACGGCCCTCAGTGCTGGGGGTGCTCCTTCCCGTATGGGCGCAGGGAGGCCCCCCCGGCCTCTGTGTGCCCCGCCCCAATAGCCCCGGCTCCCGGGCAGACTGGCTGAGGTGTGGGCCCAGCCCCAGCCAGAGCTCGGGGACGACAGACAGGAGGGGACAGGACCTCAGGCTCTGCGCCTGCCTCCTGACCTTCCCCTTCCTCCAGCGGGAGCAGCGCCTAGGCTGAGGACCGGGGAGCCCGGCCGCCCCTTCCTGTGTCACCTCCGCCCACTCCCCCAGGCCTCCCTGAACCCCCTCGGCCTCGCTCCCCTCCCCCACGCCCCACCGCTGCCCGGGCAGCAGGACCGGCCTTAGGACCAGGAGAAGGGGCAGGGGTGCTCGAGGGCGGGGCCAGTGGCCCCCTGCCGGCTGCATGCACTCACCTCACGGGTGACCTTGCCATTGTTGTCGAAGTCGTACAGGGTGAAGGTCCACTCCTGCCGGCTGTCGTCTTCCACGGACACGTCACACTGTAGCTCCTGGGCGCGAACAGACAACACGGGGGCGTGGCTGCAGCCCCCCGGGGCCAGGTCCTGGGGCTGCCGCCTCCCCGCTGCCCTCCCCAGACCTGCTGTGAAGGAAGAGCCCAGTGACCAAGCCACCAGGGGTCGTGGGGGGGAGGCCAGGCCTGCACCGGAGGTCTGGCCTGGGGAGGGGATGCCCACAGGGGTGCCAGACAGCATCCGGGTCTTTGAAGGCAAAGGAAACACAGGGGCGCGCTCGAGCCAGGGGTCTGAGATGAGGCTTCTTTGTGGCCTCGGGGAGGCTAAGCCTGGACCGAGGGACAGAAGTCACCGGAAGACACGGCCCGGTAATGAGAAGCCACGGCAGGGCTCCCAGGGTGGCCACCTGACCCGGCAGGCAGGAGAGGGTGAGCGTTAGAAGGTGAAACTCAAGCCCCAAATGCCAGCCGGGGCTTGGCCCTCCACAGCTGTGTGCCCCTGGGCATGGCGTCTCTGTGCCTCAGTTTCCCCTCATGTAAGTTATGGAAAAGGACAGTACTGCTCTCCTAAGGCTTTGGGAGCACGAAGCACCCCGCCCCACATCCCCTCGGCTTCCCCCTGCAGCTGTGGCGGACAGTCCCTGACCTCCCGCCTCAAGCAGCCAGCTTCTGTGACTGAGCCCCGGCTGCCCTGGCGGTGATCCACCCATTAACCCACTGGTATCGGCTTCCGTCCTTTCCTGCTCCCTGGAATCACCTCCCAAGTCCTTGCCTCAGGGTCTGCAGTGTTGGGACTGGAAAAGCGTGGAGTTGCTTGGCACATAGAGACGTCCAGTTAACAGTAGCAGCCGCTATTGTCTTTGCCGTAATGCTGACACATGATGGATGTAACGTTAACAACGACTTCATTATCATCGCTCACACAGCCCGGGGTGTCTAACCACAGGGACCTGAGCTGGGAAGCGGTGAGCTCCATCGCTGGCAGCGCGTACGCAGGGGCCAGCAGAACACCACCATAGAAAGTTCTAGAAAGGCTGGCTGTTTTGCAAAAGAGATTCACAAGGTTCTATAAATAAAAGCAAGCGAAGGTGCTCCCAGACCGTTTTGCTCCGCGGGAGGGAGCTCTCCTTTGGCGGGCAGACAGGCTCGGCACCCCCGGCGAGGGGTGGTACCTGGCCTCTGAACACAGGCGGGAATGTGCCCGAGCACAGCGTCCCTGCCTCCAGCCTCTGCAGCTCGAAGCCAGTTCCCTCCAGCAGTCCTCGGGCGGCCCACGCTGAGTTCAAAGTCAGCTCCCTCAGTTGTGACATGCCCGTCTGATACCTGCCAAGTGCCCGCGCTGCTCCACGAGGAACCGCTTCATGTAACACAGCACTCGCCTCACGCGCGCGCTCGTGCACACACGCACACACACACGCACGCGCACACACGCACAGCGCTTACCTGATTCCTTCTCCCTGGCCTTTTTGCTCAGCTCCAAAGACAGCTCAGGGTTGAGTAAATCTCCCTCCCTCCCTCAACCACTATCACTTGCCTCTTTTGTCACCGTGCCCCCGCCACTGGGACTTCTCAGGCGACTCCTCCTCAGGGGCCCTGGATGAGCCCCAGAAACAGGCCTCCAGGGAAGCGAGACACCTAGGTCTGATTAGGGGCTCCGGGCAGAAGTTGGCAACCCCAGCCCCCTGACCAGGATGCGCTGGCCCGCCTCGGCGCCTGCGGTCAGGGCCCGCTAGGACCCATCTTACACCCTCTCCCGTGTCACCCCTCCCCGGTCCCCACCGTCACCGTTCAATACTATGCAGCTTCTTACGCCCACACAACACGCAGCACCGCAGACCTCCGGGCCTTTGCTCCTGCTGTTCCCTCGGCCTAAAGTGCTCTCCTCAGCCCGAAGGCTCGGTGTCGTGACCTCTCGCAACTCCTACTCCTGCACTCAGAGCCTCAACTCAGACGCTGCCCAGAGCCCATCACTCCGCATCCCTCCAGCCTGACGCAGGTGACCGCCCCCTCCGCAGGCTCCCGTGTCCCCATCGCATCGCCGGCTGTGCGGTTACCGGGTCCCTCCCATCACCGCACTGTGCTCCGGGAGGGCAGGAGCCACACCCAGCTCACCGCTGGGTCCCCTGGTAACCAGCAGGTGTCAGTCGAGCTTGGTCGGGAGGATGAAGGAAAGGGCTTACGTGATCCTGGACGCCCGCTGAAGCACGTTAGAGGCATCGAGCCACCCTACTTACGCTACCCCGATAAGACGGACGCCACTCCCACCCCCATTTCATAGGTGAGGCCAGTGGGGCAGTGGCGGAGCTAGGATTCGAACCCTGGCCTGCTGGCTCCAGAGCTGTTCCCCTCGTGGTCTCGTGGAGGAGAGCAGAGACGGAAGAAGGGACGGGGAAGGGAGGGCACAGAGATGCCGGGAAGCGCCGTACCAGTAGGCCTGGCCCTGCTCGGTACACACCAGGGGCCTAACGCACCGTTTGGGATGGGGCCGGACAGACAGACGGTGAGCTCTGGGGGGGGCGTGTTCCTTTTGCTGTTGACCACACAGGGAAACGGAGTCCCAGGTGGGGCCGGGGGCCTGCCTACGGCCTCCCGCCGGCTGGTCACCAGCCCAAGAGAGACCGCCCAGGACTTGGAAGGAGAGGCTTCTCTCACTAGCGAGGAAAGGCGACTGCCCCGTACGGTAATGGCTGCACCCCCGTCGGCTCTCCCGGCCTTCCCCCACACCACCGGGCCGCAGCCTCCGGCCACCACCCTGCATGGCTAGGGCTCGGGGCTGGGGGGGCGGCAGCGGGGAGTCCTCAGGGCCCGCGCTGAGCCGGGGCGGCCCCAGGCGGAGCAGGACAAACGCCCCACGGAGGGCCGCTGTTCACCTCTGGACGGGCCTCAGTCTCCCTCCTGGAAAAGTACCACCGAGAGGAGGAAGGCCTCCTCTCCGGAGCCCGCGCCGGGAAAGGAGACTTACTTCAAATTTCAGCTGCTTCTTGGAGCCCGGGCAAGACTCACTCGCCTTCTCCCTCCTCTTCTCGTCTCCACTGGCCAGCCCGTCTGTCTTCTCGGGAGGCAGGGCCACTGCGGGGAGGGCAAGGGAAGAAGCATGAGGACGGTCCCCGGCGGGGCCTTGGGGCAGCATGCCCGGCATGGCTTTGTTCAGGGGACTGAGAGGGGGACCGCCAGGGTCTGGGTGCCGGAGGCCAAGTCACTCTGTGCTCTCTTGGCTCTGGTGATGTCCAGGGCTGCCCGAGGGGAGACCCCTCCCAGGACGCGTCGGTGCCGGCCACTCCGATTCCTCCGGCGAGCCTCTGAGGCCTCCCTTCGCTGCCCCGACTTCATAGCTCGGACGAGCGGCCCGCGGCCAGCCGGGGGGGGTGGGGGGTGTCAGACCAGAGAGGGAGCTCGTAGCCCACGGCCACTTCCCGCACCATCTCCCTGCCTTCCCTGCGGCCATCCTGGCCTCGAAGATGCCGCCCGCCTGCGCCCGGCACACTGGCGCGTGGCCAGCAGGAGCGAGGGAAACGAGGCACGCTGCCTCTCTCGGCCGGTCTGGGGAGGTTAGTCTCTGCCTGGGCCTGGGTCCTTCTGACACCGTGTGGCCCAGGGCGGGTCACGGGACTTGTCCAGGCATCTCGACTAGTGTCCCCGGCTGTAAAGCAGGGATCGCGTGGTGCCCTCCCCAGAGGATCCTTGTGTGGATTTTACGAGCTACGACGGATAAAGGCTAAGAGCCTGGGGCCAGCGCACGGGGTCCTAGCCATGAGTAGGAATGGCGGAACGATGCCCTCCCCCACCGACTCAGGCTCTTGGGAATCAGCGCGGTTGGTAGCTGAGTATTCTCAAAACTGAGGCTTTGGGAATACAAAAGGACACAGAAGCATCACATCAAACACGAGCAGCCTGGGATGGGGAGCAGGACAGGGAGGGAGGAGCCGAAGATAGGGACACCCCGGTCACCGGTCCAGACAGGCGGGGATAGGAAGGCCGTGGCGGCGACGGACTGACCCGGCTCCACCCACAGCTCCCCTCCCGGCTGGGCCCGAGCGCCCCCTTCTTTCTTGTCCACTCTGGGCACACCCGGAGACCTGCGGGGAGGCCCCCCGGCCCACGATGCCCCCACGGCAGGGCTGTCAGGGGTCCAGCTGGTGACCCAGTCTCGGTCACAGACCCCAGCTCCCTTCTGGGGCTTCCACGGAATGCAGCCGAGGAGGACAAAGTCAAAGGGACACCCAGCTCCTCCGAGGTCTCCTGGGCGGGCGGGGGTGGGGGGGGGTGGCTGACGCTGCCCGCTTCTGATATAGCGGATAATACCAGCTCCTGCCTTCCCTGCTCCTCCAAAGCCAACACCGCAACGGCCAGGAGGTGCGCCACTCCGCTGCGACCCGAGCCCCGGGGCCGTCGAGGGGGCAATCAGCCAGTGACCCGAGGGCAGCCGAGCACACGGCCTGGGCCACCCTGATGTCCTGCTGGGCAAGGCGGCCACCATCACGGGACCGGACAGGGTACCAGGCAAAGTCACTTCTGCAAGGCGACCAGGAAGTAGCCACGACTGTCACCTCTACTTAAAAGAAGGCAGAAAGGTCTAGAGGCTTGGCTGAGCGAGTCGGAGAGCTGGGTCTCTCTCCAGGCCCGGCCGGCTGCTCTGGAAGCCCCCAGCAGCCCGAGGCGGTGCGGCTGGGCTCGGCGGGAGTGTCCTGGTCCCGAGGGATGATGTCCCGTGTCCATATCCCAACCCTGCTGCTGACTGGCCTGCGCGACTTTGGGTCAGGCGCCGGGCTTGCCTGGATCTTGGTCCCCTCGTGTGCAGAACGGGGATGAGGCATTTTCTCCCTCACGGGCGGGCATGGCGAGCAAAGCGCCCGCTCGGCACAGTGGCTTACGGGCAGTAGGCGCTCAGTGAACGCTGGCTTTCGCACAAGACCGGAGATGAGCCGTGATCCCGGCTGATAGCGCGGATCCAAATGCTCCCCCCTCACCCCCAACCCGGCCCGCTGGAGGAACACGGCGCTCCCTGGACCTGCACTGTCTTCTACTCAGCCCCCCTGCAGGGGCGTGGGGTGCGGGGGAGAAGAAAGAAAAACAAAGGCCAGCCCCGTCTTCAAAGCCGCAGCCTCCCTCCGCAGAGGTCCTGGCTGGAGATGCAAGCCAGCCAGGCTTCTGGAAACCAAACTTCAAGTTCAAAGAGAAGTTATCAGAAAACCACCTTCAGGTTCAACATTGCCTTTCAAGTTCCACTTGATAAAACCCAAAGAAAAGAAACCTCAGTCCCTGCTCTCTCCTTTTCTGGAGCACCCGTCCCCACAGACGGGTCCTCCTCCCCTCCCCTCCTCTCTCCTCACCCAGGGGGCTGGAAAACGTCCCCCTCCACCGCACACCCTCTTTCTGTGTCTTCCCCAAGGACGAGTGTGGTCCCGATGCCTTCTCTTCGCCACGGGGTCCCTCATCCCATCCCAGCTCAGAACACCGCCCGGACACCCATGGGGCTGGCCACCGACGGACAGCAGGACTGGGGGCCACCCTTGCCCAGAGTCCTGGGGGCCGGCAACAGGGATGGTCGGCACCCTCTGTCCCCACCAGAGGCCCTTCACCCGGTCACCGTCTTGTACCCAACGGCCAGAGGAGGTGCCAGAGAGCTGGCGGGAAAGCACCGGGGTCGCCAGCGGCGGGGACCCAACCTCAGGGCCCTGCTTCTACACCACACGTGAACCCTCTCAAACCAGACGGCATCAGCTAGCACCCGGCCCCGCCACCCCCGTGCAGGACCAACCGCCCTTTCCCCCTCCATCCTGGGCACGCACAGCAAGGGCCAAGGTGCTCACCTCGGGCTGCCGAGAGCCCAGCACCCAGCAAAGAGAATGGCATTTTTGTCGATCTTTTGGGGGGCATAATTCCTGATCACTCTTTAATCGTTCACCGTAACAACAGCTGATGCTACTAATTTGAAAGAAGAAAGGAGTGCTGGAGGAAAGGGAGGAAGGAAAGGGGTAGACTAAGGAGGAAAGCAAAGCCTTCAAGTTCAAAGACTCGTATTCTGGGTTTATGTTCTGGGTTCGTAGTGCCTGCGAAGTAGATAGAGCAGGGGCCGGCACGCTGTGCCCTGTGAGCCAAGCCCAGCCCACCCACCGCCCGTTTTTGTAAATAAAGTTTTATCGGGACACAGACACGCTCACATGCACTGTGTACGGAGGCTTCACTCTGCAAGGGCCAAGTTCAGGAGCCACACCGCAGACTGTATGGCCCACGAAGCCTACAAGACGGACTCTCCTGGCCCTTACAGAAGAGATCGTGGGGGCGCCTGGGTGGCTCAATTGGTTGAGAGTCTGACTCCTGACCTCGGCTCAGGCCATGATCCCACGGGTCGTGGGATCAAGCCCTGTGTTGGGCTCTACGCTGGCAACGAGAAGCCTGCTTGGGATTCTTTCTCTCCCTGTCTCTCTGCCTCCCTTCTCAAAAATCAATCAATCGATTATATTTTTTTTTTAAAAAAAGAGAAAACTGTGAACTGCACTTAGGTCAATGCAGCCCTCTCTCCCCACTAGGGTACCCTGACAAGCAGGGTGCAGGCTGGATTCCACCTGCTGCTCACCTGCTTCACTGGAAACTCTGGTGCAGTACACAACCTGCCCAACCATACGCGGTAGGCGTGGACGAAAGGAAATGTCAACTCTGCTTTCTTAAAACCAGTTCTCAGCTCAGATGAGTCTGGGGGCGGTGTGTGGAGCCCCTTCTCTTTGGCCACGACGCCCTGTCCTTCCTCACGCCACGGCTGCGAGGAGCCTGCTGGCTGTGTTTACCAGACGATGGCTCGCTCCCACGTCAGCTCCCAACCTGGCACGTCTCCACCCCCAGCAACTGGCAGATTAAATGCTTTACTTGACCATCTTCACCCGGCTCCCTTTGATGTTCCCTTCTCGAGCTTCGAAATACCTTTTGGAGGGAGATCAGACAGCATTAAACAGAATTACTAATTAATTAAGCAAAGTTAAATTTTAAACACTGTTTGTTGTGTTAGCCAAAAGCCCGAACAGAACAGACTTTTTTCCTCCACTGAGATCAAAGGCAGTCTCTTCCCTGTCCCTCCCCCAGTTTAAAAAGAAGAGGGGGCTGGGGAGGAAGAGAGGGAAAGGAGAGAGTGCAGAGGGGCGCCAGTAAGCGAGGAGGGACCCACGCGGAGACGACGGTTGGGGGTGATCATATGGTCTAGACTCCCGGCCCCCGCCCCGCACCCACGGGAGGCACTAACAGCTCACTGGGGACCGCATGCTGGGAGAGCCACGGTCACTTTCTCGAGACTGTTTAGCTTGGCAAATAGCAGTGACCCAGGGAGCGGGATGCCACAGCCCACCCAGCCGGAGCTGCCGGCAGCTGGCACCACCCAAACAGCGTGAGACTGGGGCTGTGAAATAAAACAGGTCCGCCCTCCCGCAGCCCCACCCTCCCGGCACCCAGGTAGGACCGGCCCCTCTGGGTGCTTCCCCAAGGGGCTCGGGGTCATCTGAGAAGCAGGGTGTGCACCGTATGACTCTTGGGGACTCCGCTCACAGGCTGGACCTCCTCTGCCTGCTTATTGCTGGTGACGGTTTTCAGACGGGCGGCAGAAGGGGGCCTTGAGGGGGGCTCCTTTCGCTAATTTGCACAAATGCATTTGTTACGAGCCGGGGGTGGTCTGTCCCCATCCGGACTGGCACTCGGTTCTGCACGATCTGATCTGGGGTCTCCTGACGGCTTCGCGGGAGCCTGTCGCATCCTGGCGGCCGCGCGGCAGGTCCCGGGGGAGCCGGGGTCGGCTGGCTTAGTGCCCCTGGGCTGCCCAGAGCGCACGGCGCATACCACACACGCACAGGGCAGCCGTCCCAGCCCGGGGTGCTAAACCGCACCAAACCCCACAGGCAGACACGAGGAAGGCTACGTCACAAACGCACCATAAATTCTGGCTTGATTGAGACGGGGAGCCGCGCTGAGGAAGGGGCGGGCTGAAAGACGGAGGTCTCTTCCTGAACCCCCGCACTTGGGCTAAAATCCAAACCCTGGATCGTATCGGCAAACGCCAGCTTCCTTTACCACAATCCAGAAAGGGCCTGGTTGGGGATAAACTTGGAAGCAGGGGGCAGGTCTGGAACACGGTTGCGGCCACGTCAGCCCCGCCGAAGGCCAGAACTCACTGACACGCGAAGGCAGGGCTCTCTCGGCCCCGTTACCTGCCACGTTCCTCCCGGTTGAGACGACGTAAGATTTAACGCAAGCCAGAGCTTCCTTGCCGGAGGCCGGACGCCCGCCCGAAGGCCCCCACGGCCCTTTCTCGACTGTCCGTGTACAGATCATCGGCCTCGAATATTTTCGTCTCGGGCGGCTCACCAGGATGCTTCGGACTCCCCGGCCCTCCGCCAGCAGCTGCTAGAGGGACCGCAGATGAACTTTAATATTAGCCTATGCCAAATATAATTAGGCGGGTAAGCCTGCCGCCTGTAACAGAGAAAGATCTGGTGTGTGCATTCCGGGCCAAACGGTTTCTTGCGGCATCGGCACGAGGCCCTCCCGAGGGAGCGGGCGGCCCGGAGACGCACAGACCTGTCTGTCAAGGAGCGCAGCCGCGGGCCGGGGAGGCGAGCGGGGGCGCGCGGTGTTCCGTCAGGGCCCCTGAACAACCCCAGGCGGGGCAGGTGGCGGTTTGCATCTTGCCAACGAGGACACTAAACGCAAAAAGCCAAAGGGATCGTGCCTGAGGATTCCCTGCAGAGGAAGGTCTCCGGCCGCCGCCTCCCAGCCCTGTCTCCCCGCGGAACGCTTTTCCGGGTTGTTGCCCCGGCCGTTCTCTCGCTGTCATCCCCACCAAGAACGCTTGTTCCGGCTCTCCGGCTCCCGCTCACCCTTCGGGTCCTCGGCTCGGGCCTGCCAGCCTGGGAGAAGGTGCCCGCACCCCCCGCCAAGGGCTAGGTTAGGGTCCCCTGCTCTGCAAGACGCTCCTACACCACCGTTAGCATTACTTGGTCAATTCTAGCTTCCCGCTGTCGCCCCAAGATACATACGGTGCCCGTCACACCACGTCGAGGCGCGTCAACGTCATCACGGTCATCGCCATCAAAGTGACAGTAGGGGGCACCACCGGGATCTGAACCCAGAAGGTTCAGAAACAGAAGAACTGAAAGCCTAGTTTCCTGACTCCCCGTCACTGGTGTCTCTACTCCGTCACACGACAGTGGACACCTGTTCCTGCCCGTCTTGTCACCAGGCTCCTTCTGAGAACAGCATCGGGGTCTCCTCGGGCGGCCGCCCCCATCCATCTCAACCCACGGGGTTTACGGAGGGCGGATTCGACTCCGGCTTCGGGGGGGCACCCAGTACCCAGACCCGCCGCGGTGTATTTCCTCCTGGCGGCCACCGCGGCCGCTCCTTGGTCAGGCCGAAGGGAGACTTCGTCCTGGAGCGGCTGGGGCCAGAGCTTGCGGGCCCCTCACTGGCACGGGCCCTAAGCAAGGGGACCACGTGGTCGCTTGGTTTGCTGACACTTTCCAAATTAAGTATTTTAACCTCAATCGGTTGCGACCACTGTCCCCTCCCCTTCCGACTTCCGCACATCCCCTCAGGTCACGCGGCGCTGGAGGGAACACAGGCATTCCTGGGGTCGGGCTAAGGGCGGGGGGGAGGCGAGTTAGAGATACATGTATTTAGGTTTAGCGGGATACATATATAATCTGGTTCAAAGTTATAAAAGAATCACAGAAAAGAATAAATCAATAAAAGAATCGTGTGTTTTCTTTTCTTAAAGAAGGCCCCCCAAACCGGATAAACTTGGGGTCCCACAAAACCTAGATCCGCCTGAGCCGGCAAAGTGAGAATCAAACTTCTGCCAGACATACTGAGATGGGGGGCGTGGGGGGGCTCTCTTTCACCTGTGACGGCTGAGTTCACAGGAGGCAAGTGCCCAGAGCCGGGCGGCTACCCTTCCCACGTTAGCAGGGGAGAGCTGGCGATGGCGGCGGGGGAGAGAGGAAGGGAGGAAGCAGGGCG
>PITB01024174.1:0-24595 GCA_004024585.1 Paradoxurus hermaphroditus | reverse complement strand
GCCTGGTCCCTCTCGGGTCCCACTATGGGTCCCCACCTCCCTGGGGCCCAGGCACCTCCCTCTCTCCTCCTCAGCCCTGACACAGGAACCTGACATCCACTTCCCGGAGCCCCTGAAGTCTGGCTGCCCCACACGGCTGACCTGCGGCCTGCTGGGGTCCTGCGAAGGGGGAAGCCCTCTCACGTTCTCCTGGGTGGGGACTGCTCTGGACTCGCTGGACCCCATGAGCCTGCACTCCTCGGTGCTGGCCTTCACCCCGAGGCCACAGGACCATGGCACCAACCTCACCTGTCAGGTGGAAGTGCCAGGAGCTCAGGCCACCGTGGAAAGAACCATCTGGCTCAATGTCTCCTGTGAGTGCTAGTGGGGGGCTGGGTCCCTCAGGGCAGTGGGGTTGAGCGGGTGTGGGGGTGGGGGGAAGAGAGCAAGGGCGGCCATCCCCACCTTCCCAGGGCTCCCCTTCCCTCCGTGGGCGCCGGGTCAGCTTCCCTCCCGATCTTCTCCTCTGAAGCAGGACCGTGTCTTTCTATCCCAGATGCTCCCCATGACCTCACCGTCAGCACCTTCTTCGGCAATGTCACAGGTGGGAAAGCACCTGCCTTCTTGGGGGCTGGGGCCTGGCCTGGGGTGAGGATGGGGGGTCGGCTCCCAGCAAGGCGGTGGGATCGTAGCTTGAATGAGATCAGATAAGGGAAGAGCAAGGATAAAATCTCCACCCTCACCCTCCCTGGCCTGGTGCACAGGCAGCCCAGGGGCACACACACACACACACACACCCTGCTCCCCTCCCCGTGGTGCTGCTGAGGTTTCCCTCCTCCCCCTCCTGCCCCAGCCCCCTCCATCCTGTTTCCTGCTCATTCACTGAGTGAAGCCACCAAACAGTCCAGGCATGTTCCTGTGGGGGCATTGAGCCTCCTCTGTAGATATGAGGCCCAGACTTTGGGGTCAACCTCTTTCGGGTGTAAAGCCCAGCCTCTGAACCCTGATGGATCCAAGTCAGTGGGTCAGGGAAGGAGAGGGAGATACCAGCAGGTCCTGGCAAGGAGGGAGAGATGGAGACTGCCAGTCTCCAACCGCTCTGTGTGTCTCTCTCCTATCCTTGCGTATTTCTCTCCAAAGCCCTCAAGATTCTGGAAAATACCTCATCCCTTGTCATCTGGGAGGGCCAGGCTCTGAGGCTGCTCTGTGCTGCGGAGGCCAACCCCCCTGCCGAGCTGAGCTGGTTCCGGGGGTCCCCTGCCCAGAATGTCACCCCTGTCCGCAGGAACCACATCCTGGAGCTGTCTCAGCTGGGGGCTGCGGACGAGGGAGTCCTCACCTGCCGAGCTCAGAACTCGCTGGGCTCCCAGCACGCCTCCCTGCATCTCTCTGTGGTCGGTGAGTGCCGGGACCTCCAGGGGCGGGACGCCAGGGGCCTGGGGAGCAGAGGCGCCGCTGACCCCGCCCCTCCTCCCCTCGCCCCTGCAGGTCGCCCGGGGCTGCTCGGCCCCTCCTGCTCCTGGGAGGGCGAGGGGCTGCGCTGCACCTGCTCCTCCGGAGCCCGGCCCGCCCCCACCCTGCGCTGGCGGCTGGGGGAGGGGCTGCTGCAGGGGAACCACAGCAACGCCTCCTTGACCGTCACCTCCAGCTCCGCGGGGTCCTGGGCCAACAGCTCCTTGAGCCTCAGAGGACCGCTGGGCTCCGACCTCAGACTCAGCTGCGAGGCCCAGAATGAGCACGGGGCCCAGAGCGCCGGCGTCCTGGTGCTGCGGCCAGGTCTGGGGGCTGTGGGGGGAGAGGGGGACAGAGACGGGGGAGAAAGGTGTCTGGATCCTAGAAAAGACGGTCTTGGCTGGGGCAGAGGGCGATTGGCGGGACGGGGTGCTCCACCTCGGGCCTGAGCAGGCCCTTCAAGTAAGTTCTGCAAGGAGGTAGGAAGGCAAGAGACTGAGTCCGGGAAGTGAGTCTCCCGCCTCTCGTCCGCAGGGAAACCTCTGTCCCTGGCAGAAGCCGCGGTGGCCGCTGTGGGGGGCGCCGGAGCCATGGCCCTACTGTGCCTGTGTTCGGGCCTCCTCTTCTGCATGTGAGTCTGTTCGGGGATATACAGGGAGAGCTGAGAGGGGCCGCTCATCCCAGAAGTACAGGGCTGAGTAGGGTAGCTCGAGAGGGAGGCTTTTCTTGGGGGCGGGGTTGGGAGCTGGGGGAGATAACTGGCTTTACTGAGATATAACGCCCATACTTTAAATGCGTGCAATTCAGTGTATGTTGACTGTAGTATTATTCACAGAGTTGTGCGTCCTTTGCTGAAATTATAGAACTTTCTCATTAGCCCCAAATGAAACAGACAAAAGAAACCCTGCACTTTTCATCCTGTCCCGTCCTCCCCCAGCCCTAGGGGACCACCAATCTATTTTCCGTTCCTCTAGATTTGCCTCTTCTGGACTTCATAAAAAAAAAAAAAAAAACGTTTAACGTTTATTTATTATTCAGAAACAGAGAGACAGAGCATGAGCTGGGGAGGGGCAGAGAGAAGGGGAGACTCAGAATTCCAAGCAGGCTCCAGGCTGTCAGCACAGAGCCTGATGTGGGGCTTGAACTCACAAACCTCGAGATCATGACCTGAGCCTTCTGAGCCACCCAGGTGCCCCTGTACTTTTTATATAAGTGGAATCCTACAGTACGTGGCCCTTTGTGACTGCCTTCCTTCACTTAACGTGGGGTTTTCAAGGTTCGTGCGTGTTGAGTGACACGTGTCGGACCTTCATTCTGTTTGTTTGTTTGTTTGTTTGTTTGTTTGTTTTACTTACGTATCATGTTCCATCGCATGGATGGAGCACATTTTATTTGTTGTTCATCTATGGATAGACATTTGGGCCATTCCTACTTTGTGGCCATCACGAATAACACTGCCATGGCCACTTGTGTATAAGTTTTTTTGATGTTTATTTATTTATTTGGAGAGATTATGCGTGCACATGTGGAGGAGGGGCAGAGAGAATCCCAAGCAGCAGAAAGCCTGATGCGGGAGTCAAACTCATGGACTGTGAGATCAAGACCTGAGCCTAAATCAAGAGTCAGACTCTTAACTGACTGAGACACCTAGGTGTCCCCACTTGGGTACAAGTTTTTTTCTTAAATGTGTATTTATTTTTGAGAGAGAGAGAGAGAGAGAGAGATTGCCAGCAGGGCAGGGACAGAGAGAGAGGGAGACACAGAATCTGAAGCAGGTTTTATGAGCTGTCAGCACAGAGCCGGACACAGAGCTTGAACTCACTAACCGCCAGATCATGACCTGACCTGAAGTCGGACGCTTAACCGACTGAGCCACCCAGGCGCCCCATCGTGCACGAATGTTTATGTGTTAGAGGAATCTTTAGTGATGGAAGTTCAGTCTGGCCAAACCTCTGGCCATCCAGGGACATGGAGTGCTTCCTTGCATGTCACGAAGGTCTGAGTCGGGTTCCAGACCGGATACCTCAGCGGTTTTGCCAGGGAGCAGCAGCCTACCCACATGAGCCATCCTGGCTGCAGTGTGCTGGTTTCTCCTTTTAGAGTGAAAGCCCGCAGGAAGCAAGCATCTGGGAGTCGAGAGGGCATGAATAGCGAAGACCCTGTCATGGGTACAGTCGCCTGGGTAAGTGATGCCGGGGTCTTCTCGTGCAATGGGGGGCTCAGGGCGTGTCCATTCGGACTCTGGATGGAGCTCCTCAGTGTTTCCCCATCCCTCCCGCACCCTGGTCGCCTGAGCAGACACCTGGGAGGTGACCCTTCTCTTCTTCCCCTTCAACTCCCATTCCGAGTGGCCCTCTGCTCACCTCTTGTTCCACCCCTGGCGATCACCGAGCCCGCTTCACCTCTTTGCTGAACGCAGCTTGACCGAAACTCTCCCCAAAACTATTGCTTTCCAACCCTTCTAGAGTTTCAATGATGCTCGTTCCCTTTGCTTAGAGAATCCAAGTCACATTCCTTTGTCTGATATTTGAAGTCTTCCTGGAGGTGTCGCCTGATGGCCACTCCAGCCCTGGTCCTGCTATGGTCCGGCCACACTGGTCTTCTCACTGCCTCCCCTACCCCTTGGACCCTTTGCCTGTACAGCTCCTCCCACTGGAAATGCCCTCCTGTCCCCTTTTCCATCAGACCACTTCATGTCATCGTCCCTGTCACTCCAGTATCAACATCTTCCGCTCTGGGAAAGCCTTGCCATCTCCCTCTCTGCCAGTGTCCACGCCTCCCTGCTCTACGTCCCTGGAGCTCCGTGTCCGTCCCTGTCTCGAGGGGCACATCACACAACGCCACTGCATTTCCCTGTGTCGGCCCTCTCGTTGTGTTTGTGACATCTTTGCCGGCAGGGGCTGCAACTGTCTCTCACTCCACCCCTGTCCAACATGTCCCTTCTCCCCTTTTATAAAACTGGGGCCATGTTGCCCTAAATGGAGCTATCCGAAGAACAATCGCTGGAATAGGCATTGTACTTACTCATTTTGCCCATAATATGATAAGCAACGATGAGCCCACCATCCAACCGAAGACCTCAAACACTGAAGGTAACTTACATCTGCTCATGTTGCTCTGTGACCCGTCCCCAGTGACCGCTGCTCTGAATCTTTTGTTGCTAGCGTTACCCCATATTCATATGTATACCTGAGATACACGCTGTTTAGTGTAACTATTTCTGAACCCACAAAGGGTGGCTCCCTCTGTGCACACTTCTCAGACTCACTTTGTAGACTCGACCCTGCGAGTTATGTCCTGGAGATTCATCCCCATTGTTAACTGCAGTTACCTGTTTACAGTGCTTCATCTTATGATCATGTCCATTGCCTAAACTCGTCTTGCTGGACGTTTGAGTTGCTCCAGATGTTTGTATTCACATCTCATTGCATTCACATGCAAGACCTCTTTTTTTTTTTTGCAGCATTACTTAAGAATTTAATTACTAGGTTGGAGGGTGTGTGAGTGTTCCTATCATGACAAATGGTTTTCCAAGGCAATTGCATCCATGTATACACCCGTCCGTGCCTATTGGGTCCTGTTGGTCTGTAGTCCCTGCACCGCTTGGTTTTCTCAATTTTTTTGATTGTCTCACTACCTCGCTATGGTTTTGATTTGCATCTCATTAGTTGTCAAGAAGCGTGAAAATCTCTCTCTGTCTTCAATGGCATCTGAACATCTCTTCTCTAAAATGCCTGGTCCCGGGGCCCTTGGGTGGCTCAGTCAGTTAAGCGTCTGGCTTTGGCTCAGATTATGATCTCACAGTTCATGAGTTTGAGCCCCGCATTGGGCTCTGTGCTGACAGCTTTGGATCTTCTCTCTCCTCTCTCTCTCCCTTCCTCTGCTCTCTCTCTCTTCTCTCTCAAAAATAAACATTAAAAAAACATAAAATTCCTGGTCCCATCTGCAGCCTATTTCCCTGCAGCCCATAGGGTGTTTGACTTTCTTATTAAATTGATTGGAGAGCTTTATACATTTTCATACTGGTTTTTTTTCAGGTATATGCACTGTAAATATCTTCCAGTGAGTAACTTGTCTTCATTTTTTAAAGGTGACCTTTGATGAATATACGTTCTAATTGTAATATAACCACATTCACTAATCTTTTCTCTTTTTTTAAAAAAATTTTTAAATGTTTATTTATGAGAGAGAGAGATAGAGACAGAGCACAAGCAGAGGAGGGGCAGAGAGAGGGAGACACAGAATCTGAGGCAGGATCCAGGCTCTGAACTGTCAGCACAGAGCCTGACACAGGGCTTGAACTCACAGACTGCGAGATCATGACCTGAGCTGAAGTCGGACACTTAACCAGCTGAGCCGCTCAGGCGCCCCTCTCTTTTTTTTAAAGATAGATTGACATAGCTTTCTTTTTTTAATTTTTATTTATTTATTTTGAAATAGAGCAGGGGAGGAGCAGAGAGAGAGAGAAAGAGAGAATCCTAAGCAGGTTCTGCACTGTCAGCACAGAGCCTGATGTGGAACTTGAACTCACAAAGTATGAGATCATGACTTGAGCTGAAACCAAGAGTCGGTAGCTTAACTAACCAAGCCACCCAGGCACCCCTAATCTTCTCTTTTCTGTTGAATGCCTTTTGGGTTTCAATTAAGAAAAACTTTCTTTTTAAAATTTTTATTTTTTAAGCTATTTTTAAAAGTTTATTTATTTTGAGAGAGAGAGAGAGCAAGAGAGAGAGAAAGAGCATGAGCGGGGGAGGGGCTGCACTGTCAGTACGGAGCTCAACACAGGGCTCCAACTCATGAACCTCGAGATCATGACCTGAGCGGAAATCAAGAGTCTGACGCTTAACCAACTGAGCCACTCAGTGCCCCTAAAAAAACTTTCTTCTCCTAAGATTAGAATGATATTCATGTATAGTTTCTACTAAAAGTTTTATGGATTCCTTTGGACATGAAAAGCCTTAATCTACCTGGATTTGATTTTTGTCTGGTGTGGAGTGTTGATCTATCCATGTTCCTCCTTCACATATGGAATAATGTCTCTCCTTCCCTCTGCTGATCTACTGTACTACTCTGACATACACCAAAAGTCTGTACATACGTCGCCTCTGTCTATGGCCCCTATTAGATTCCAGTGGTCAATTTTACTGAGTCTCTGAGCCAGAACTGTCTATACAGCCAATAGAATCTATAGACCCAAAACTAAGTCCTAATACCTGATGGAGCAGGATCCCCTCCTTAATCTTCTTTAATAGTGTCTTGACTATTCTTGGCCTTTTGCTATTGTATTAAATATTAGAATCAGTTTTTCAAGTTCAAAAAAACACTCTTGTTAGTGTTTTGACTGGAATTATATTGAATCTATAGATCAACTTGGGAAGAATTTACTTATTTATAAACTCAGGTCTCCTTGTCCACAAAAACAGGTATCTATTTAATTTTTTTTTCAAGAAAGATGTAGAAATCCTTCAACATGTCTTACAAACCTTTTGTTAGTTTTCTTTCTTAATACTAGTTTCGTTACTATTATAAATGCTATCTTTTTAAAATTGCATTTTCTGATCACTCATCGCTGATAGGCAGAACGAAAACATTTTTAAAGAATTTATAAAGTGTTAGGGGGCCTGGCTGGCTCAGTTGGAGGAGCATGCAACTCTTGATTTCGTGGTTGTGGGTTTGAGGCCCACATTGGGTATAAAGATCACTAAAAAAATAAACTTAAAAAATAAACTTAAAAAATTATCAAGTGTTTTGCAATTAAGAAAAATTACAAATTGGTCTTAGATGTCATTTAGATTCTTGTTGGTATGGTAGCTAGGGCATTCTTCGATCAGATTCATAAGGCTGCTGAACCATTCTTTTATGGAGATATGGATACCATCTGAAAAACTTCTGATATTCTTGTTTTAAATTGTCGTGGCTTGCTGAATCAAAGTAGCTGAATTTGAGGCAAATATATTCTCATTTCCGTCAAAAATCAACTCATTGTTTTAGACTTTAGACTTTAGATACTGAACAGAAACACCTGATCTCATGCATTCTCTGCAGATGTATTTTTCTTCTAAGGGATTTCATTTTTTTTTAATGTGCGTGTGTGAGAGAGAGCACACATGAGTGAGGGAGGGGGGAGGAAGAGAGAATCATTTTTTTTTAATGTTTATTTATTTTGAGAGAGAACATGTAAGAGCATGAGCGGGCAAGAGTCAGAGAGAGAGGGAGAGAGAATCTCAAGCAGGCTCCACACTGTCAGCGCAGAGCCCAATGTAGGACTCCATCCCATGAACCATGAGATCCTGGCCTGAGCTGAAATCAAGCTTAACCAACCGAGCCACCCAGGCGCCCCAAGATCCTGTATTTCAACAAATGACTCACTGTCCTGAATCAGTGTTGGGGAAGTAAGCACACTCAGACTCTGTCCTCTGGTAAACAGAGGTCTGTGTAGCACAGATTGTGGGCAGTAAGTGGCTAAAGATTGAACACTAGCCAGTTCCTTCCTTTGTTCATACAGCTTCTCCTTCTACTTTCCCCCTTACGGGGCCAAACACCCCTGCAGAATTCTTCTGGGGCTTCACGGTAAATGTTCATGTCTTCCCAGTGACACCCACCTCTTCAGGGTGTTAGTGGTCTGGATGCTGAGAATTGTCTTCATTCTCTCAGTAGACACAGCAACATATGAAATGCAATTACATGTATATTGATCTTATATTCTTCCAGCTTGCTAAGCTCTCTTGTTAGTTCTAATAATTTGTTTGTAGACATTGAAATATTTTTAACTTTTTTTCTTCAATTTAACAACTATCACAGGGGCACTTGACTGGCTCAGTTGGAAGAGCACGTGACTCTTGATCTTGGGGCAGTGAGTTCCAGCCCCATGTTGGGTGTGGAACCTACTTGAAAAATAAACAGGTAAAAAGTTGGGGCACCTGAGTGGCTCAGTCGGTTGAGCTTCCAACTTCGGCTCAGGTCATGATCTCAAAGTTTCTTTTTTTTTTTTTTAGACAGGAAGCAGGATCTATTGGTGGGCAAGAACGGGGAGGGTAGTGCTGAAGTTCTCATGAGTGCAGAATCCGCCATTTGTCCAAGGGGCCACGATTAGGGATGTACTTGACCCCACAGCCATCTGGGATGAGTCGCTTTTCAGCCACCATGTCTTCAAATTCATCCGCATTAAACTTAATAAAGCCCCACTTTTTGGAAATGTGGATCTTCTGGCGGCCAGGGAACTTGAACTTGGCCCTACGTAGGGCCTCAATCACATGTTCCTTGTTCTGCAACTTGGTACGGATGGACATGATCACTTGGCCAATGTGGACCCTGGCCATTTGCCCTGGGGCTTCCAAAGGCACCCCACATACCTGTCTGGAGCCTAGATTGGGGAAAGCATGAGGCCATACCTCAATGACCACCGGAAAAAGCTGTCTCCAAGGTCCCTTAGGGCAACCCGTACAATCAACAGGCTGCATACACTACCAAGGAGGCTGCTGTGCACAGCCATTGCACAGTGGGCCCCATGGGGAAAGAGCACAGTCGGCTTAATTGGCTGCAGCATGATCTCAAAGTTTCTATGTCCCTCTTCCTGCTTGCACTCTTTCTCTGTCTCTGTCTCAAAAATAAATAAACATTTTAAAAAATCTTTTAAAAAATCACAAATTGGTCTTGGGTATCACTTAGAATCCTTTGGGATTTCAAATTCCATCATGGTACCATCTGCAAAATAGTAACCCCAGATTGTTACTTCCTTTGGATCCTAATCCCTCTCTTCCTTTTTCTTATCTCAATGTCCTGGCTAACACCCAAAGTCAAATAGAAATGATGATCATGGGCATCCTTTATTACTTCTGGTTTTGAAGGAAATGCAGTCAATATCCTGTCATTTAAGTGTTTTTTGTTGTTGTTGTTGTTGTTATGGAGATTTTTTTTAATTTTTTAAAATTTTTAATAGTTTATTTTCAAATTGGTTTACGTATAACACCCAGTGTTCATCCCAACATGTGCCCTCTTTAATGCTATAGGGATTTTTTTTTAATAGGCAACATTATCAGGGTAAGGAAGTTCATTTCTATCACTAAGGAAGTTTTCATCATAAATTTGTTGAAGTTTTTAAATGCATCTACTGATTTGATTTGATTTGTTTCCCCTAATCTGTTACCGTGGTGAATGACAATAAAGATCTTCTGATATGAAACTACTTTGGGGACACCTGAGTAGCTCAGTTGGTTAAGCGTCCAACTCTCGGTTTTGGCTCAGGTCATGATCTCGAAGTTCATGAGTTTGGGACCCACATCGGGCTTACAGTGTAGAGTCTGCTTGGGATTCTCTCTCTTCCTCTCTCTCTCTGCCCCTCCCCACTCACTTTCTCTCTCTCAAAGTAAATAAATAAGCTTTAAAAATTAAAAAAAAATGGAGTTCCTGAGTGGCTTGGTTGGTTAAGCGTCCAACTTTGGCTTGGGTCATGATCTGGCAGTTCATGAGTTCAAGCCCCAAGTCAGGCTCTTTGCTGACATCTCTGAGCCTGGAGCCTGCTTCAGATTCTGTGTCTCCTTCTCTCTCTGCCCCTCCCCTGGTTGAGCTTTCTCCAGAGCTCGCTCTCTCTCAAAAAGAAACAACATTATTTTTAAAAAATTTTTAAAAAGAAAGAAACTACTCTGGCATTTTTGAGAAAAAACTTTAAAAATTGTTCATTGTATATATATATGAACCCTATATATTCAGTTTGCTAATCTTTTGTTTAGCACTTTTGCATCTATATGCACGGGTAAAATGAACCTGTCAGTTTCCTTTCTCCTCCTTGCCATTTGCTTGTCTTAGTATCAAGATAGTAATCTTTAAAAGATTTTTTTAAAAATTTATTTATTTATTTTTGGAGACAGAGTGCAAGCGAGGTTCGGGGCAGAGAGAGAGAGAGAGAGAATACCAAGAAAACTTTGTGCTGTCAGCATAGAGCCCCACGCGGGGCTTGATTCCACAAACCATGAGACAACGATCCTGAGCCAAACCAAGAGTCAGACGTTGAACTGAGCCACCCAGGCAACCCTTTAAGACTTTATTTTTAAGTAAGCTCTACACCCAGCATGGAGCTTGAACTCACAACCCTGAGGTCGAGTCGCACGTTCTACCCATTGAGCAGCCGGACGCCCCTAAGAACAGTTTTTCTAATTCAGTTATTTTATGTGTCTTTTGGTGAGCTTTTTTTTTTGTTAGGAATTTGTTCATTTCACCTCAGCTTTATAATATTTTTGACAAAAGGTTATGGGTGGTATTCTTTTAATTTTATACTGTTCATTTTCATTAGGATTACTTCCCCTCTTATATTCCTGAAATCAGTTGTTTGTGACTTCCCTCTTTTGTTTTTCTAAACAACTCTTGTTAATTGCTTCCCTATTTTATTCCCAGTTTGAAAACACTAACTTTTGAGATTTTTTGTTTTATCACTGTATTTTTTCTTTTCTATTTTATTTATTTTGTTTCTCACTTTCTTAGCACCTGCTTTCTACTTGCATTGATTTTTCTGATGTTTTTTCACTAACCTTTTAAACTAGGTGCTTAGCTAATTCGCGTATGGCACTCCTCCATGATAAAAGTATTTATGGATACATTTCTTTCAGAACCCCATTGTAATTTCTTTTTGGAATTTTAAATCATTTGGGATTTAAAAAAGAAGTTCCAAATGTATGGGGATCTTTATACATCTTTCCATAATTCAGTTCTAACTAAATTGCGTTATGGTCAGGATATTCCGTTTTTATGATTCTTAGTCTTTATTTATTTATTCATTTATTTATTTTTTTTAATGTAATTTATTGTCAAATTGTCTAACATACAGTGTGTACAATGTGCTCTTGATTTTTTGGGGGTAGATTCCCGTGGCTCGTCGCTTACATACAACACCCAGTGCTCATCCCAACAAGTGCCCTCCTCAATGCCCATCACCCATTTTCCCCTCTCCCTGACTCACCCTCCCCCACCAACCCTCTCTTTGTTCTCTGTATTTAAGAGTATGATACTTAGTTTTTAAATGTGTTGAGACTTGAACCGTGGCCTCGTATGTGATGAATTTTTGGAAATATTTCCTGGAGGCTTAAGAGGAATGTGTGTTTTCTATATCTTAAATTCTACATAAGATTATTTGGCCAGTGCGTTGACTGTATTGTTCAAATCCAAATCTTTACTAATAGGTCTTTCTGATCAATGTTTGAGACAGGTGAGTTGAAATCTTACATTTGGGCAGTGTATTTGTCCATTTTTCCCTGTAGTTCTAGCAAATATATTTCTTTTTTTTTTAAATTTTTTGAATGTTTATTTATTTTTGAGACAGAGACAGAGTGCAAGCGGGGAAGGGGCAGAGAGGGAGGGAGACACGGAATCAGAAGCAGGCTCCAGGCTCTGAGTTGTCAGCACAGAGCCCATCACGGGGCTTGAACTCATGAACCATGAGCTCATGACCTGAGCCAAAGTCAGACCCTTAACCGACTGAGCCACCCAGTCGGTATGGTTGTTTTAAGCTACAACCACTTATTGCAGAAATATTGTATCCTTTCAGTGAACTGAACATTTGATCACACTGTAGTGATCCTCTCTGTCCCTATTGATTGATACTTTTTAAAAGTCTATTTGGTTGGATCTTAATTTAGATACACCAGTTTGTCGTTGATTAGTGAGATATCTGATATATTTCCATCCTTTGTTCCTCCAACATTTTATTTATGCTTCGGCAGTGATTTTTGTACACAGTATACAACCAGGATTTCAAGAATCCAATTTCATGTCCTCTATTTGTGTTTACTGATTCTTCTGGTTATTGATACGTGCAGATTTATTTCTCTTATTTTACCTTTTCCTTTCACTTTGTTCCATTTTTTTCAGTATTTCATTTTCTCCTTTCTTAAAAAAATTAATATCTCTCTTACACCCAACAAAAAACTTTAGTGTGCTTTTATATATCTCTTGTTCTCCTTTCCTTCCACCTTCCACAATATTGATGCTTTTTCTAGATCTTCATTTTTCATCCTGGGTTGTTACAAACATACTTAACATTTTTCTATTCTTTGGGCTTGTGTTTAATGCACAGCTAACACATTTTACTGAGGTACTCTGTCACTTCAATACTCCAGATTTATTGGAGCATGAAAAGGTGTTACTTTTATTTGAATTCTTCCTCCCAAAGTGTTTTCAGTTTGGGCTTTCTTGTATTAAGACTTCTGAGGACTTGTGTGTTTGAAAACATTTATTAAATGTTTCTACATTTGAATTTCATGTGGTAGGATATGAATTCTAAGAGCAAAGTGATTTTCTTTTGATGCTTTATTTATTTTTTAATTTTTCTTTAAGGTAATCTCTACACCCAACGTGGGGCTTAAGCTCACAACCCTGAGATCAAGAGTCACATGCTCCATCAACTGAGCCAGCCAGGCACCCACTTCTTTCAATGCTTTAAACACTGTACTCTAGGGGCGCCTGTGTGGCTCAGTTGGTTAAGCATCCGACTCTTGGTTTGGACTCAGGTCATGATCTCATGGTTCATGGATTGGAGCTCTGACAGCACAAACTGGTTGGGATTCTCTGTCTCCCTCTCTCTGTCCCTCCCCAGCTCATGCTCTCTGTCTCTGTCTCTCTCTCTCTCTCTTAAAATAAATAAATAAACATAAAAACAAAACAAAACGGTACTCTATCATTTCTTGTACCCAGTGTTGCTGTTAAGAAATCTTAAATCTGGGAGCACTTGGGTTGAGCTCATTTGGTTGAGCAACTGACTCTTGGTCTTGGCTCAGGTCATGATCCTAGGGTCATGGGATCAAGCCCTGCCTCAGGCTCCATGCTTAGGACACACTCTCTCTCTCTCTTTCTCTCTCTCTCTCTCTCTCTCTCTTTCTCTCTCCCTCCCTCTCCCCTTCTTCCACACTTTCTCTCTCTTCGATAATTTTTTTTAAATCCTAAGTCTGTCCAAATCTTACACATCTGTAGGTAATCCACTAATTCTTTCTGGAAACTTTTACACTTTCCCTTTGGTTTTACACCAGCAGCACTGAGCCTGATGTGAGGCTCAAACTCACAAACCATGAGATCATGACCTGAGCCGAAACCAAGACTCGGACACTTAACCAACTGAGCCACCCAGGCGCCCCTAGTTTTGATATTCTAAAAATTTACTATACTGTATTGGAGTGTGAGGTTTTCCTGGTCTTTTTTCTTGTGCTTGTGGGCCCTTTCAGCTGAGATGGTTTACCTTTCTTCAATTCAATTTTACCTCCACTATTTTTGTTCAAATATTTTCTCCTCTTTTTATTTCCAATAACACAGCAGGCCTGAGTTTGGTTCCTGGCTCTGTCTGTTACTAGATGAGTAACCTTGGGCAAGTTACTCCACCTCCCCCTGCACCTCAGTCTACCTTATTTGTAAAATGGGGATAATAAATATCATTCATACTGTTTTGTGTGTGTGTGTGTGTGTGATGATTAAATGCAATTAGTAAGCCTTCAATATGGACTAATCAGTCATAGGAATATGGAACTTTAAATGGATGAGTGAGGGGCATCTGGGTGGCTCAGTCGATTAGGTGTCTGACTCTTGATTTCAGGTCAGGTCATGACCTCATGGTTTGTGAGTTCAAGTCCAGCATCAGGCTCCACACTGTTAACTTGGGATTCTCTCTCTCCCTCTTTCTCTCTCTCTCTCTCTCCCTCAAAATAAATAAACATAAAAAAAAACAAATGGATGAGTGAATCCTTGAGTTCACAGGAAATGTGTGTGAATAGGAAGATGAATGGACAAGTGTCCCATTAGCCCAATTCCCCTGGCGGGGGACCACGTCTGCCTCTTTCCTTCTCTGACTTTCTTGTTTCTCTTTCACTCAGGGTTCCAAGAGGAAGCCCCAGCCAGACAGCACCCCAGACCAAGCGACCCCTGCCGGGGATGCCCCTCCCTCTGGGGAGCAACAGGAGCTCCATTACGCTTCATTCAGCTTTCACGGGATGAAGATGAGGGAACCTCAGGACCAAGAGGCCACCGTCATCAGCGAGTACTCAGAGATCAGGACAAGCAAGTGAGGGCTGCCTGGAGCTCAGTGCTGGCCTGAGGAATCCCAGCCCTGGGGGGAGAAGAGAAGTTGGGCACCAACTGATGAAGCTCGTGGAGCCCGGTGGCAGTATGAAAGAGCAGGACTGTCCTAGTGCCCCGGGGTAGAGCAGATATGGGCCCAAACGCAGGCCGTCGAGCAAGTCACTTCATCTCTCCGTGCTTCGGGTTCCCGTTCCATAAACCAGAGATCATGCCTTAAAGGTGGTTGCGAACAGTAAAGAAATTAACACACAGAGATCAGCCAACAGAGGTCCTGTGGCACCATGGGGGCTCAGTGCCTACTGATCTCTCTTCTTTGGACAGAAAGGTCCTGATGGAAAGTTACCCAGGGACAGAGGGTGACCAGGCCCAGGGCACACGGTAGCAGCCAGCTGGTGTCATTCTCCTTCAGAGCCTCCCCAGGGAAAGACCAGCCCCTCAGCCTGGCTTTTGGTTTCACAATACAGCATCTTATCACCTCTGTGGGGTCTTCTCCTCATCCCACTTGTCCCTGTCAATTCTTCCAGCACATTCTGTCGCCTCCTGACCTCCAGTCCCTTTCCCGTCTCATTTATGGGCCCTACAGGGATCTGTCCAACAGCCAGAGGGCTGACCCTGAGTCTCCTGCACAAACCCACTCAAGGCTCCCTAGGCTTAGACAATACATCACAAGCATCTGCCCCCGCCCTCAGCATTTAAAGTCCACCAACACCCCCACCCCTGCTCTCTACTGTTGGAAAAGAAACAAGGGGCCCCAAATGGAGGGAGGTATTTGCCCCCATGACAGCAAACTCAAGACTCACTGCGGTTTCAACCTGTCCCAGAAATGTGACCTTTAAACAGCCAGTCCGAAATTTCCTGATCAGCACCAGTGAGGTCACCTGCAGGGTGAGATCTTCCCCAGAGAAGATGGCCCGATCTGAAAAAAAAAATCCTTTCTTCCAAGAATACTTCCTCATGTCACCCTCCTGCCTATAAACACCTTCCACTACTTACAGCTCCTCAGAGCGCCTGTCTCCTTCCTGGAAGGGATGTGGCCAGATTCATGAGTCTGAATAAAGCCAATTACATGCCCAGATTTCCTCAGTTGAATTTTTATTCTTTTTTATAAATGTTTATTTACTTTTTAGACAGTGTGTGAGCGAGGGAGGGGCAGAGAGAAAGGGGGAGAGAGAATTCAAAGTGGGCTTTACGCTGAGAACTGGATGTGAGGCTCAAACTCATGAACTGTGAGATCATGACCTGAGCTGAGCCAACCAGGCGCCTTGGTTGAATTTTTATTCTTCAGCACTGTTCATCTGTGCCCCTCTCGGCCTTTCCTCCTGCAACCTCTTTGTTGTTCTTACCTATGGCTGTGTAATTTGAGATCCTTCTCCTGGAGGCCCTGCCTCTTTGCCTCACCTGGGCCCTGGCTTGTCCTTCACCCCTGAGTCTTTGCACAGATCCGGGCAGACAGCCTGGACTAAAAGAAGAGCTCATATATTCCCCTCCTCAAAAGTTGGACTAATTGATTTATTTTTCTGAAAGCAGTAAAATGAAAACAGCCAAAACTTCTACCGGCAAGTTTTTCTTTTTTTTTTTTTTTAATTTATTTATTTTGAGAGAGACAGAGACAGCAAGTTGGGGCGGGGCAGAGAGAGGGAGAGAGAGAATCCCAAGCAGACTCCACACTGTCAGGGAAGAGCCCAATGCAGGGCTCGAACCCACAAACTGTGAGATCATGACCTGAGCCGAAGTCAAGAGTTGGATGCTTAACCAGGTGAGCCTCCCAGGTGCCCTCAGCGAACTTTTCCGATCCCAAGTGCCTGACACTAAGCTTTTGATCGCCGTGCAAAAGAAAAGTTTTTCTAGGAGTGGAGCAAGAAAGTTATTAACTACAGGAAAGGATTGTTTCAGACAAGGCTGCTCTCCATGTGTGTAGAGAGTTAAGGCCAGGGGTCTTCTCCTGCAGATGACCTCATCTTCCTTTGGGGGATGGAGGGGTCCTTGTGGCCGACTCTTTGGCACAGATTGACAATAGGCAAAGTATGGAAAGCGCCCAAATGTCCATCGATGGATGAACGGATAAAGAAGATGTGGTATATATGTATAGTGGAGTATTACTCGGCAATCTAAAAGAATGAAATCTTGCCATTTGCAAGAATGTGGATAGAACTAGAGTGTATTACGCTAAGCAATAGTCAGAAAAGGACAAATATCATATGACTTCACTCATGTGGAATTTAAGATACAAATCTTAAACAGGTGTTCGAACAGATGAACATAAGGGAAGGGAAGCAAAAATAGTATAAAAATGGGGAAGGGGACAAAACATGAGACTCTTAAATATAGAGAACAAACTGAGGGTTGCTGGAGGGGCTGTGGGGGGGATGGGCTAAATGGGCAAGAGGCATTAAGGAGGACACTTGTTGGGATGAGCACTGGGTGTTGTATGTACGAGATGAATCACTGGATTCTACTCCTGAAATCATCAGTGCACTATATGCTAACTAGCTTGGATGTAAATTTAAAAAATAATAATAATTTTAAAAATTCCTGAGTGACCAATTAAGACTATATTTCTGGGGGAGGATGAGCTCTTTAACCACCTCCACTTTGACCTTAGTCTGCACTTTCTAATTGATTAAGTTCTTCTTTCCAGCGTATTTCTTCCCTCAGGCAAAAGACCTTGCAGGCAAAGCATCCCACGTTGGGAACCGAAACTACTCCCTCAAGCACTAAAAAGACTGCCCTGAACCAGCAAGACCCAGCATGACTGATCTCAAGACCATGATCAACCTGACCTTTACTGCCCAGCTGCATGTACCCACCGCCCTTCACCCCACATTTTCCTTATATAAACCTAGGAATATTTTCTTTTTTTTTAACGTTTATTTATTACTGACAGACAGAGAGAGACAGAGCATGAGCATGGGAGGGACAAAGAGAGGGGGAGACACAGAATCCGAAGCAGGCTCCACGCTCCAAGCTGTCAGCACAGAGCCCGACGCGGGGCTTGAACTCACAAACTGTGAGATCATGACCTGAGCCGAAGTCGGATGCTTAACCGACTGAGCCACCCAGACGCCCCTACCTAGGAATATTTTCAATGCTCTGGAGACAGGGTGACATGTTAGTCCCGCGTCTTCCCCAGCGTTGGCCTCACTGGAGTAAATCCCTTTCTTGTTCCACCACTGCTTATGTCTCTGCCTTTGGATTTTGTCAGCGGCAAGTGGCCAACCCAGTCTGTTTGGGATCCCCGGAGTAGGTGGCTTGCACCTCTGTGCCCTGGTAATATGAGGTTGAAACTGCAGTTAGGTATGTGTTAACCTAAGTGACTGTATTTTGGGAATTTGGCCTAAGTGATGCCATTTTGGGCCTGTGGGTTTTCTTTTCTATTTTGTCTTTTCTTTTACTTTATTTTATTTTACTTTGTATTTTATTTTACTTTACTTTCTTTTTTAATTCCAGTATAGTTAACATACAATGTTATATTAATTTCAGCTGGTACAATGTAGTGATCCAACAGTTCTATATCTTACTCATTGCTCCTCATGAGGACAAGTGTACTCTTAATCCCCATCACCTATTTCCCCCAGCCTCCACCCACCTCCCCTCTGGTAGCCATCTGTTCGTTCTCTAGAGTTAAGAGTATGTTTGTTGGTTTGTCTCTTTTTTTTTCCTTTGTTCATTTGTTTCTTAAATTCCACATATGAGTGAAATCATATGGTATTTGTCTTTCTCTGACTGAATTATTTTGCTTAGCTTTATACCGTCTAGATTCATCCATGTTGTTGTAAATGACAAGATTTCATTCTTGTTTGTGGCTGAGTAATATTCCATTGGACTTGTATACCATGTCTTCCTTACCCATTCGTCTCCGGATGAACACTTCTCTCCTCCTTAATTTGGCTATTGTAAATAATGCTGCAATAAACTTAGAGGTGCATATAGCTTTTGGAATTAGTGTTTTTATATTCTTTGGGTAAATGCGCATTAGTGGAATTACTGGATCATATGGTATTTCTATTAATTTTTTTGAGGAACCTATATACTGTTTTCTCACTTTGGCTTTACCAGTTTGCATTCCCACTAACAGCTCATGAGGGTTCTTTTTTCTCCACAGCCTCACCAACACTCATTGTTTCTTGTGTTTTTGTTTTTTGTGGGTTTTTTTTTTGAGAGAGAAAGAATGAGAATGCAATTGGGGGATGGGCAGAGAGTGGGAGAGAGAGAATCCCAAACAGGCTCCATGCCCAATGTGGAGGCTGACATGGGGCTCAATCTCACAACAGGGAGATCATGACCTGAGCTGAAATCCGAAGTCAGACACTTAACCAACTGAGCCACTCAGGCACCCCTGTTTTTTTTTAAAGTTTATTTTGTTTTAGTAATCTCTACACCCAACATGGGGCTCTAACTCATGACACTGGGATCAAGAGTCACATGCTCTTATGATTGAGCCAGTCAGGAACCCTTCTTGTTTTTTATTTTAGCCATTCTGACAGGTGTAAGGTGATGTATGTGTGTATGTGTTAATATTTTATTTTTAAGTAATCTCTACACCCAACATGAGGCTTGAACTCATTACCCCAAGATCAAGAACCTCATGCTCTACCAACGGAGCCAACCAAGTGCCCGGGCTTTGTTTTATTTTGTTTTGTTTTAATCTCTGTACATTCTTCCCCATTATGCCTGCCTTCTTCCCCAGTCCACTGCTTCTCCATAGTTGGCCTACCAATCTCAAAAACTACCCTCTCCATAGGTCACACTGAGATCTTAATTCTTAGTGTAGGCCTGACAAGCTTGGTAGCTTCCCTAAAATATGAAGTTCACAAGGGAACTTCCTCTTCTAGGGACATTCCACTGACAAATGATAAGTGAAATCCACTCTGTCATTAATAGTGAGCATGTTGCGTGTCCACTGGGGCAGAATCTCCTGAACTAGTTAGAAGATGACATGGTGTCTCCTGCTGTCTGCTGTCACCATCAGTCCCAGACTATTGTCTGATGGTCTCCATCTCTTATAAATAAAACACCTTCCCAGTGTGCATCACCTGCTTTCCTGGGACCAGGAGACAGTGGGTTCAGGAGTCACTGTCTATGGCATCAGGCTTGTGTGGATCACAATCCCAGCCCCCAAACACACATCAATGATGTGAGACCCTGTGAAGGTTGCTTATCACATCGAGTCTCAGTCTCCCACTTGATGAGAATTGTTAGCCAGTCTTCTCTAGGATTGGTTGTGAGGGTTCAGAGGGGCAAAATGTAGAAATGCACAACCCTGAGTCGGCACACGAGGACCTCCAGTGAACATCCATTCCTTTCCTAATCCTCTGCTCGAAGGAGATCTGGGAACAGGGTTGCTTCTTAAAATGTGGTCCAAGGGCCAGCAGCATGAGCATAACCTGGAACCTCAGAGAAGACCTTGTTCCTCCCTGTACCTTTGTCAGGTAGGCACCACAAGTTCAGAAGCATGTTAAGGCAACAAGAGGATTGAGCGGAAATGCACAAAGATGAGCCTAGCCCACTCCACCCCTTCTTCTGGCTCCTCCTTCCTAAGGACCCAGACTTTCTGAAATTGCTCCGACCTAGGTGTCCTGCTGGCCTAGAGCTCGGGGACCTTGTGCCTGTGGATTGGGGTCCGTGGCAGAGTTGGGGTTTCCTGAACTCACCCAGCTTTGGTCCAGAACCATGGACAGCGCCAACCCTTGGGCTGGGAGGTTCCCGGTTCTGGCATGGTGGGTGGAGCGCCCCCTGGAGGCAGTTCCCTGACCTGCAGAGATAAGGCATGATATTCTGTCCTAGGGGACAGAGGTGTGCTGACCAGAGCATGTCTAAGTTCTCCTTAGTCACCCTGTGAAAATACACTTATCCTGGAGACTCAGCTTCAGAGACACAATGAATTTCTCACAGAACACTGGGTGCCAAGTCCCCCTGGGCTGACTGTGCTCCCATCCCGTCCAGAAAACCCTCCCTCCCCGCACTTTCTAGCAGGTTGATATTTGCTCTTGCTTTTTTTTTTAACTTTACTTATTTAATAAATAAATATTTAGAGAGGGAGGGAGAGAGAATCCCAAGCAGGCTCCAAGCTGTCAGCACAGAGCTGGATGTGGGGCTTGAACTCACAAACGTGAGATCATGACCTGAGCCACAATCAAGAGTCAAACAGTTAACAGACTGAGCCACCCAGGTGCCCCTTGTTCTCTTTGCTTTTAAGCCCTTCTTTGTGCTGCCAAGGAACTCTGGATGACAGCACATGATTTGTGACCCTGCTCTGTGCCTGGGGTTATGGCAAGCCCTGATTCAGCTCATTTGAAGGAATGAAGCATCCCAAGTCTGGCTGAGATATTATATTGGGAGCAAATGGGGCACAGAGATACACCCTAATTTTTCCTTCATTTTACATGAAAGGTAAATATCAGATGAGGGGAAGGCCTCAGTCAGGCCGCAAGGTCAGGGGAAACGGTGGTGGGTAAGAGGGGGAAGATGCAATAGATACTATATGGAGGCCTCGTGGAGCTAAAAGTAACTTAAAATTTTTTTTAATGTTTATTTATTTTGAGAGAGAGAGAAACAGAGCGTGAGTGGGGGAGGGACAGAGAGAGGGAGACACAGAAAACGAAGCAGGCTTCAAGCTCTGAGCTGTCAGCACAGAACCCAATGCAGGGCTCGAACCCACGAACCATGAGATCATGACCTGAGTTGAAGTCAGACACTTAAGGTGCCCCTAAAGGGACCTTTTAGAAGTTAGGACTCATTTCGGGACACCTGGGTGGCTCAGTCAGTTAAGAGCCCTCCTCTTGGTTTCGGCTCAGGTCATGATCTCACGGTTCATGTAGTTCGAGCCCCATGTCAGGCTCCACACTGGGCTCCGCACTGATAAGAGCCTGCTTGGGATTCTGTCTCCCTCTCTCTGCCCCTTGCCTGCTTGCTCTCTCTCTCTCTCTCTCAAAACAAAAAACAAACAAACAAAGAAGTTAGGACTCATTCTGAAGGTGAGTACTGGGCTCAGGGGAAATTAGAGAATGAGCCACACATGGGTCCAGTGGCTGTCTGAGCTCAAATGGACACCAAAACCTGCAAACATAGAGGCACCTGGGCGGCTCAGTTCGTTAAGCATCTGACTTCGGCTCAGGTCATGATCTCATGGTCTGTGACTTTGAGCCCTATGTCTGGCTCTGTGCTGACAGCTCAGAGCCTGGAGCCTGCTTCCGATTCTGTCTCCCTCTCTCTTTGCCCCTCCCCTGCTCACACTCCGCCTCTCTCAAAAATAAACATTAAAAACTGTATCCCAATTCAACAACGAAAATTTCCATTTTAGCGTCTACTTTCCTGAACATGGTGATGATGGGTAAAGTCCATCCTGGAACTCTTCCATCTGGATCGCCTGCGATATGTCTATGCAGTTTTTCTCTTGGTGGTTGGTCATCTTCTCCTCTCCCTCCGCAAATTTTTATCTTTTTAAAGTTTATTTATTTATTTTGAGAGAGAGAGAGGCAGAGAGAGAGGCAGAGAGAGAGAATCCCTAGCACGCCCCGTGTTGTCAGTGCAGAGCGTGATGTGGGGCTTGAACTCATGTGAACTGTGAGATGATGACCTGAGCTGAAATTAAGAGTCAGACGCTTAACCAACTGAGCCACCCAGGTGCCCCCAGAGTAGGGATCTTCTTAACCCGCTCTGGGATTGAGGGTGTTTGAAGCTGGGTCCTGGTGTTTTTGTGGATAGGCCTACTTCCAGGTGACCCTTACTTGGGTCCTAACAGGTGCTTACTGGGCCTCTAGTTTTTAAGAGGCCCCTGAACTTCAAACTGTGTTTGTCCGGTTTTGTGAGCCTGCCCGGGGGAAAATACGAGCAGTGTCGGGCTGACCTCAATGCCGTTCCCTTCCTCCCCGATTCTGGCCCTTCCATTCCCTGCCCACGTAGCCCTGGACTCCAGTTCTGTGTCTAGCCCCATGACACTGTTGACAGTTCCGCTCAGGTCCCCAGCGTCTTTAGCCTATGCTTTCTGTCTGCTTCCACAGCCTTCCGGCCCCTCTAGCAGAATGAGTCTCTTTGCTGTGGGATCCTGGCTGCCTTGGGGGCTCTTCGGTGTCTTCAAACAGATTGCTTTGTTACATCTATTTTCTTCTTTTCGAGGTGGCCTCGGTGGAAGTGTTGTTCTGACACGCGATGCTCTGTTGGTGGCTAGAAACCTCCTTTGCTTTATTTTGGTCTCCTCCTGAGTCACTTTCTCAGAAAAGGCCCTGACTTCCCAAACTGAAACACCACTCTCTTCACGCCCTTCTGCATTTAGCTCTGTGTTATTCAGAGCATGCATGGATACAGGTCATATCACACACCGGCTTGTCTATGCCTCTCTCCCACAGTACTATAAGCTCCATGACTGAGAGTTGGTTTTTTGTTTGTTTTTTATTTTAGACAGAGAGAGAGCACGCGCGCACACACACAAGAGCAGAAGAGAAGGGCAGAGGGAGAAAGAGAACCCCGGGCAGGCTCTGCACTCATGAATCATGACCCTGGGATCATGACCTGAGCCGAAATCAAGAGTCTGTTGCTCAACTGACTGAGACACCCAGGCACCCCGGAGAGTTCTTTTTTTTTAGTTTATTCTTTTTTTAGTAACCTCTACACTGAACGTGGGGCTTGAACTCACGACCCTGAGATCAAGAGTCGAATGCTCTTCTGACTGAGCCAATCAGGCGCCAGGAGTGAGAGGTTTTTGTCTCCCCCTCCGACAATGTCTACGAATGCCCGTGCACACAGTAGGGACTCAAGAAATGCCTAATAAGTGATGCTGGTTATCTGTGGGGGAGGGAGAGCTGATCCTCAACCTCAGTCCAGTTAGGGAGAACAAGAACCTGCGTGTGGATGGCCACACATGCGGGCAGGACCCGGGGGCTGGGACTGGAGTCTTGGGCTGGGCAGGTGAGAAGAGAGCATCAGGAGGCTTCCGGAAGGCGCTGGCAGGATGTGAGCAGGGAGATGGCAAACGGAGGGCCTTCCTGACAAAGGACTAGGCCAGCAAAACTGGGAGGTGGGACTGAGATCCCCAATTCTCTCCCCAGGGGTCATGCTGGAAGCTTCTGGGCCTCCCACGCTCCTGGCAGTGCAGGGTAGCGACTCTGAAACCTAGAGCCCCCTGGTGGCCAAAATTTAGTATGAACCACAAACTTGGCCACTATTTATTGAGCATTCTATCAAATTCTCACCACAGTGCTTTGTTTGGAGGGGGAGGGCTGTTTCCATTTCAGAGGAGGCAGCTGAAGATCAGAGAAGTGAAGTCACTGACCCAGGCTCACCCAGCTCTGCCTCCATAATCTGAGGTGCGGGAAGCCCACCCAGCTGCTCCTCACCCATCACAGAGACACCGGGAGAGATTCTGGTGGGGGTAGGGAGCAAGTCCACGGTCTTGAAGAGCCTCAGGCAGAAACGGGTGCAAGCCCCAAGTTCCATCCCTTTCCAGCTAGTGACTTCAGGCCAGTTGTGGGGCCTCGGGCCAATGAGATCGTGGTTCGGAGGCAATGGTACCTTGTGGTGACTGCAGTCTACGCAGCACTCAAAGATAAGCACCAAGGTTACTGTAAATGCCCACGGTCCACCGAGTCAAGTGGTTTTGCTAATCCCACTACAGGCACACATGACACACAGCAGGGGCTCAAGAAGGGATGGACTCTTCCTGAGCATGCCCAGAACCGGGCAGTAAACCAAGCAGGCCGCCCGCTAATTCCCACTGGCTCTGGAATGGGAGGTTGTTGGGATCTTTCTTCTCTGAGACAGAAGAGCCGGGCTCCCAGCCCTCCACCCTCAGACCCACCAGTGCCTCCCCCAACCCCACCCCCCCCACTCCCGCCTCAGGCCCAGGGTGCCCCGCCCCGCCTCTCCTCCCTCAGCCCCAGAAGTCCTGGCCGCCAGCCCCTCCTCCCTCAGATCCCGGAGATCCCGCCCCAGCCCCTCCTCCGTCAGACTCAGGGGGCCAGGCTCCAAGCCCCTCCTCCCTCAGACCCAGAAGTTGACCCCGGGCCCTCCTCCCTCAGACCCAGGAGTCCCGGCCTCCAGCCCCCTCCTCCCTCAGACCCAGGATCAGGCTCCCAGCCCCTCCTCCCTCAGACCCAGAAGTCCTAGCCCCCAGCCC